>WNWK01001958.1:0-95000 GCA_009830355.1 Cherax destructor
AGGAAGGCAGACATTCCGGGAGAGAAGGGGTTTCGGGATCCCCGTCTCGTTTACGTTATCTCGCAAGTAAAATGGGGTTTTTAAACCCTATTAAATGCCCTACACCGGGAAAGTGTTGCACACCACTAAGGTTTTTCCACCCCAGATGCAAGACAGTCTAAGATGTTTATTGCTGTTCTAACAGTAATACGTAAGCAACACAACTAACATTAATAGTTTCTTGGGAAGACCTTTAAAGCACACACATACATAGGGTCAGGAGCTATGAATCGACCCTTGAATTATTATTATATTCATGGGGGAGCGCTAAACCCGTATCGACCCCTGCAACCCCAATTAGGTGAGTACACACAGTACTGGAATGAAAAAAGTCCCTAGCTGGCAAAATGTCTCCTAATAAACATCGCGTGTGTTGCACATGTGTCTGTTGCACAGTTAGTGCTTATTAGCAAGCCTAGTACTTATACCAGTTAACCTATGTGGAATACTAGCAATATTCGCACAGTTCTACTGAAGTCTCCCAGCTACCCTCAATAATTTTCTCACGTCAGTTACAATCCATCCTCTGTGATGGAATATAACATGGCTAGTTTTTGTTCCACAATAAAACAATCAGCAGCAGGGTAGCAGCATACTACGGGGTTTTCCACAAAGTAACTATCATATAAGTAATATAGTAGTACACTGCGGTGTTCCACAAATGTAACTAGCATATATAGTAATATAGCAATACACTGCAGGTATTGTGAATTATTATGTGAGCAAATTACCTGCATGAGGTTTACAGGGTATTACCTGAATTATTACGTGCAAGTAATTTGGGTGAGATAAGTAGGACTTAAGTCACAGTAGGTTGCCGAACTGTAACTCCCTCGATGCCCACTTCTTCACCACTCACAAAAGCTAGACCTGACATTAAATTAATAATTACAATATTAAAATCAGCTACTCTGGTAAATTAAAATTGTGGACTATATATGATTAGGCTTGCTGGTAGCAAAAAAATTTGTATTACCACTTGCCATTTAATTACTGTAGATGGATCACACCACAACACCGGCCTGACACCTAGACCCTACACTGGCCAGCTAGAGATCTAAATACAAGGACTAATGGCGCACCTCCTGTCCCCCCTGTAAGTTATGTTCGTATTCTTATCTTCCGCTATCCACACGTAATTTTGAGGTCCCGCAAATTTCCTGTCCCAATTCTTCAGCAGGGGACATTAACAGGGGTTTCCCAAATTACAAATTCAGGCCGAAACCCCTAATTTGGCTCGGAAGACCCCGGGAATTATTAGCAGAATTTTCCACGACAACCAGTGTTCACAAATTACAAATGGGGTCTCCTCTTCCAGCGTCACTCAGCAGCTGTTCTCTCCCCCCTCACTGAAATTTCTCGAAAGGGTCAAATCAGCATCATATTCTATTACACAATTATTGTATTATTAAAATTTACGCATGCTAAATTTAGGAAAATCTAAAATTTTCGCAGCATTTGTTCCCGTAATGTAACTATCATATAGAGTAAATATCAGTACACTGGGTGTTCCACAATGTAACTATCATATAGAGTAATATAGCAGTACAATGTGGGTGTCCCCACAGTGTACATCTATTATATTCAGTAGTGTAGCAGCACACTGCAGTGTTCCCAATTTTCTTGCATGGAACAATACAGCAACAACTATAGAAGATAAGCTGTACCTCTAAAGCCTACACATAGTAAGGAATTGTGACTTAGGCAAGGTAACAGGTCGTTAGGGCAGCTGAGGCTCTTGCTACCCCTAACCTACCTACCTCTCCTTTTCCTTTTCCTCTTTTCCTCTCCTCTCTCTCTCTCTCTCTCTCTCTCTCTCTCTCTAAAATACGTGCATAGATACGAGAACAGGCCACAGTAAGATAAATTGAGGGGAGGAGAATAAGGATGATGATAAATGGCAGGAAGAGACGGCTGAAAAATTACCAGAGGGGAAGTGGCTGTGACTAGAGGAAGAGACATGCACATACACAAAACATACATAAGAAGATAAGGAATGAGAACTGCAGCATTTGTGTATTTTTTATACCTGGAATAAACACAGGCTTACTGACCTATGCATACACAACACAGGGAGGGAGAAGGGAGAGAGGACCTAGTAGCGATCAGTGAAGAGGCTGGACCAGGAGCTATGAATCGACCCCTGCAACCACAAATAGGTGAATACACACAGCTAACCAGCTTCGCTGACATGTATACCATACAAGGTAATGGAGAAGGTAGTCAGGGGGAGTGGTAGGGCACTTGCAGAAGTGCTTTCATAAAAAATGACTAGCACGGGTTCAGAGATGACAAATCTTGTCTTACCAACCTATTGGTTTTCTATTACAAAGTAGTGGAGGTGAGACAGGAGAGGGTTGGGTTGATTGCATTTTCTTAGACTGCAAGTAAGCGTTTGATACTGTACTCCACAAGAGACTGGGACATACACTTGTGTTGCAGGCAGATATAACTGGGAACGTACTCCGGTGGATCAAAGAGTACCTTAAAGGAAGGAAATAAAGTGATGTCAGAAGGGCGAAGAGTAACAAGCGAGGTACCACAAGGATCAGTATTAGGACTAGTACTGTTTCTGGTTTATGTGAACTACATACGATGGGATTGAGTCAGATTTTGTCTGTTCGTTGATGTTGTAAAACTGATGAGAACACAAACAGATGAGGACGAGGAAACTGTAAATGAATCTGAACAGACTGCAAAGTTGGTCAGGTAATGGGCTTGAAATCAACCCAGAAATGCGGTTATGAACATTGGGGGACGGGCAAGAAAACAGGACACGGAGTATAGACTCAGGACAACAGTACCAGATAAGATGTCAACAGTACAGAACAGATGTAACGTACCAGATACAGGCAAAACCAGATACAACACAACAATACCACATACAACTGACAACAATCCACATCCTAAAACAATACCACATACAAAATTAATAATTTTAAAATACCAGACTCCCAAAAAACTCCATTCAAAATGTCTGAAAGTTAAAAAAAATTAATAATAAAAAAGTAAAATCCTTCACAATACCATCAATAAATTTTGTATAATAATTAATAATAATAATAATAATAATAATAATAATAAATTTTTGGACATGGTACAATGATACATGGTTGGGTAGACAAGATACATATTTTGATGAGATGTACATCCAAAAAAGCCCCTAATATGCTGTGATTGGGGCCCTTTGGATCTGGTAAAAGTTATGGTTGATAATTTATATGATAATCATCACTGAAAAAATTTGATTTGAAAATAAAAGGGAGATTTTTTGCAAAAAAAATCATCTATGTATCCCTAATTATCTGGGGTCCCAAAAATTTTTATTGCCTTTTTTATAACATTAAAGATATAACAGAAACACACTAATATATACACAATTTTTATTTTATCTTACAAAGTTTTTATCATTTTTTACATTTTTATAAAATTTGCTATTCATGGTAATGATTATTATAAAACTATCAGTGAATTAATTCTGTATAAACCTTGCAGTGAACAAGAGAGGATTCAACACCTACCAAACAGTGAACATAGTGGGATTCAGAGTCAAAACTCCCCCGGCAGTGAATATAGTGAGATTCAAGCTTTACTTACCAAACAGTGAACATGAGGGGATTCAGGAGCAACACCCCCAGTAAAACAAGGTGGGATTAAGAGCCTTGGAGCCCATCCCCCATCTGGGGAGGCCTTTTTAGTGCACTGACTTGCAGTTTAAAGATCCGGGTTTGCCTTGGGTTTAACCACTCCGTTTAGTGCAGTGTTCATAGTCATGTCATATGATTTCGCAAATCAGTCTTTCTGCTTGTTGACAGTACCTGCCACCGCCACGGGCGTACCTGCCATCCGCCACAGGCAGTACCTGCCACCATCACAGGCAGAACGTGCCATCCATCGCAAGAATAGTGTTTGTCACTGGAGGCTCTGCTGTTAATTTATAAGCAGAGGAAAGTCATATCAAGTTCTTGTAAATAACACCCGTTTAGCGGTCCAAAAAGTCACTTTGCTTTTTCCTTCTTTTGTTGATACATGACGACCTTTAGTACACAAATAACAAAAGACAAAATACCGTGACTGGAACAATAACCTTGAATAGGAGAAAGAAGCTTATACGACGTTTCTTTATTTGGATTTTACAAATGCAACCTTTCAGTGTTCAGGGACGGCCACCCCACAATTGGTTGGCATTGGGAAAATCTTGTTCCCGGTTTATCAGAAGCCCGTTTCCCCATCAAGTCGGGCCGGGAACTGAAGAGTACCAAAGAGCTGCGTCACTATCAATCTCGATTTTTTTGTAAGATAAGTCGGCACACTTTTTTATTGTTCACAAATTATATACACATATTTAAAATAGCCCCAAAACCGTAGGGCCTGGAAAATGGCAGGCAATCAGGTTTGATCCACTAAAAGGGAATAAAGTCCTTCAGCAGCATAACACCCATCTCCCCTTCTCTTGAATATCTGGAAACCAGACTTAGAAAAACTTTCTCATTAGTTTTTTTTTTTTTTTTTTTTTTTTTTTTTTTTTTTTATTTTATTGAAACAATTTTCATAAAATAATAAATGCCAAAAATAAATCAGCTATATAAACAAAACAAGCAAACAGAACAGGAATAAACACATCAGTTCTATTATCCTATAATAAGAACCCGCAAAAGCACAAACAAAAAAATCCTTTCCACACCCAACCTTAGAAAAAGTTTTTAACAAAAACTAAACACTGTCAATGAAACTGAACCATTGTCTCAAAAACACCACAAAATTTAAGCTGGTTCCCTTTTTTTACTTCTTCCCTCCCCCAAAAAAACGCAGTACATAGGCATGAAATAAAATAAAACCAAAGTTCTGTTTTTAAAACGGGGGTTACACAATAACACACAAAAACAACTGACCCCGAAACAAGGTCACACCACAACATCATCTTAAATAAGAAATACATTAACATCAAGCCAACACTACCGTGGACAAATGTCTACAACACAAATCTCATTCCCACACCGGATAATAAGACCACACAAAACATTTGTGTTGCATACATATAAAACACTAGAAAAACCCAAAAAAATAAAAGCTGCTCCTGTATAATCAAACAAAAGATAGGAACACATACAGAAAAAATTAAAACCTTAAACTAAAGACAAAACATAGAAAAAAATCAACTTTATCCCGTTACGGGTACCTGGGACAACTTCACCCAAACACACCTGCACACTGTCAGTTGTCTCCCCAATACCTCCTAACCTCCCCACCACATAAATGCAAAGAAAACCACCGGGCAAACCCTACTACTTTAAATTAGTTCCTACTACATCCTGGGAAAACCCCATGTCCTTTACCCCTATGAAACCACATCAATTCTGAGTCAACACACCCTGAACATTTACCTAAAACCCATCCCCAAATATCCAAAATCGGACCCCACTCCACCCGTCCCAACCATCCAACTTCAACCCTGTATCCCGCCTAACCAACCATCAATCAACCCCTACTATACCTAGTCACCCCTTCCGGGGTATACCCCCTCCCCCCCCCCAATCGACCAGTCCCCTCGAATGGCCATCATCCCAAAACCAAAAGGGACCCCACCGTCATCGTTCTAAACCCTCTGAAAGCTTCAACCCAAGTTCTCCCATAAACCCCCGATTCCTACATTTCTCCTGTAAAAATGTGCCGAAGGAACCCCCTCCACCCACTCCTCCCATACCCCCGACAAAGAATCAACCCCAGGTCATTAAACTTATACATTTTCCTCAAACCCACCAATATGGGCAAGCCCTAACATGAAAGCCCACCCCCACCTACACTCCCGAACTCTTTCCCAAAACCCTTCCCGTCCCCGCCTAAATTTCCAAAAATACCCATGGTGACATCCAAAAGCCCACATCTCAAACAAGAATTTTACCCCCCATTAAAAACAATTCGCTTTAGAAGCCAAGATTCCTTTGAGGAATCGAAAAACCGTCCCCCCTAACCTCGCCCTCAGCCTCAACTTCCGGAAACCTACCAAGTCCCCCAATTATCTTTGGGCTCTTGTTCCTTACTTCCCCGCCCCCCCCAAGCTTGTCCAAAACCCCCAAAAACCCTTTTTGGCCTCTGACAACTAGAAAAAACTCCAACATTCCTCACAAAACTGGTCCCCACTCCACCACCTCCGTACCCCCACCTGCCCTCCCACCCTTCCCCCCCCCCTCCCTCCTCACATATCTCTGCTTTACATATATTCCTAAAAAAGCCTCCTTAAGGGCTCCCCCAAACAGCACATCCCCCAATACCTGCCCTCACCGGGATAGCCTGGAATCTCCTTTCGGGATATCCCTTCAACCGGCCCTCAAACCTCTATGTCCTCCAGCGGGTAACCCCGCCCCCCATAAAAAATCCCCACTCCCCTCCAAACCTCTGCAGGCCATAACGCATTCTCCCCGCCCTCTACCTTCCGTTTATAAAAATCCTGAATACCCACTTTCGCCCTCCATTCCACCAACCACCACATCTTCCGGTCCTTCCCATCATTCCACATCCCCTCCCACCACTCCTCAAAACTCCTCCTACACTGTTCCCCTGCAATAAGCCCACGTTAAGCTTCCAATAACGCTACGTTCTAACAGCTCCTCCCATCCCAACACTGCCAACACACCCCTGTGATCGGAAAACCCAACATCAACGCAATCCACGCCTTCCACTATAACATCCCTCGACACATACACACGATCGGTCTTGCAGCATAACCCTACGTATGAACGTATGTTCTATATGCCACCCACCGCCCCCTACCACATCTCGACTCCTGCCGCACCCAAAACATCACAAAACCCCCAACTCCACCCCGCCCCTCCGGTTCCACATCCCTTCCTAATCACACAATTCCAATCCCCTGCGACAATATACAACCGGCAACCCCGTAAGAAATATATCAACTCCTCTCTCACAAATTCTTCCTTAGTTTTCTACAACTTATAGCCACATATAAACTCCCACTATAACACTCTGACATTCCCCATAAACCTCAACCCTTACCCCCCCTCCCACCCCCCTCTTCCCAAGCCAACAACCGAAAGGGACTGGTCACACGTATACCTATAGCCACCCCCTCCCTTGAAACTACCGCACTACCCGCATAAACTTAAATCCATTAACGTCAAATCTCTCCCATCCTATAATTATGCTCTTGCAATATACACATCCACATTTAAACGTCTTAATGTCACCTCTACCCATTTACGTTTGACCTCCGCTCGGAGGCCATTTACATTCATCGTTAAACACCTGAAAAGAACGCAGTGGGCTTTCCTCTACTTTTCCTTCCCTCGTCACTACCGACTTTCCCTTACTAATGCTCTCTTCCTCTACTGACACTCCCAGTACCGCCTGTCTGCTTTCCTGTCCCTCATCTCCTCTCTACCCTTGACCTCCTTCCCCCTTTTGCCACCTCCACCAGGGCCTTTTGCCACCTGTTGCCCAGGTGTTAGGACATCGTCCTCAACTAGACCACTAGGCCTTTTCCTGGAGTCCCCTGTAGCCTCCATAGCCTCACAATCCTCTCCCCTGTGCACTTCTACACCAACCTCCTGGACCTGAAGGCAAGGCCCACTCTCTGAGACGCCCATCACACTCGTCTCACTCTCGTCCCTCCTCACTTCTGCTCCTAAGTCCACCACACCATGCTGTGTGCCCTCACACCAGGACTGTCCAACAGTGGAAAATCCTCCAAAAGCGGCTCAGACAAAACCAAGTTCACACCTTCCGGCGACCACTTCCTCCGTCTCCGCTGTCTCGCCATCCTGGGTTACCTGTGACAACGTTAGTACACGCTCATCCTCCTTATCAACAATGTCACTCCATTGTCCACTTGGCACCACGCTCATATTCTCCCGTGGCGACTCATCCATAGCATCCACGACCACCACTTCATCCTTCCTCATACCATCAGCAGCTCCATGTCTCTGTTGGCCCATCCGACGATCACATGCCGCCGCCCATGTCCAGGTAATCCACACAGGCGACACGTTCGAACTGGCCTGCGTAAGTCACATAGACTTGCTGCCTGAACTCCTCCATCATGACGTATGAAGGTATCTGACGTTTGAGCGTCATTTTCAAAGAAATGAACCTTCTTGCAGCCCGGCATAAGTCCCTGTGCCCACCGGCCACCGTGGCGCATGGACGTCACCAAATTGACTGAAGACGTTTCGCACATCAAACTCCAACGCTTCGAACGGCACGTTTCGGACTCGTATATAAGTGTAGTACCGTGACACATCTCGAGCCGCCTCAATCCCGTGTTGACGACAATCCTCTTCTCCTGATACGTGTCAACCACTCGCTCATATGCGCTGGCCACTGCAAACTTGACAAAAATCCTCGAGAACCGTTGAGAGATATCCCAAATAATTCTTCAATGGATATCCCTAAAGAATCCCTCAAAATAGCTGGGAGGAGAACATCTGCGTTGCTTGGGAAAAATCGCGCCCTGCAACACTTCAATACAGACAGTATTGACACGTCGTCTGTAGCGCTCCACCATGTTGGAAAACTACCGGTTCTCAACTCCACCGCTAGGGACCAGAAACAAACACCCGCACTCCGCAAAGGCTGGGGCGAATGATATCAGAAGCCCTGATTCATCAAGTCTGTGCCAGACACTGAAGAGTCTAGCACAAAGACGCTGCGTCACTATCAATCTCGAGTTTTTTTGTAACGATAAGTCGGCACACTTTTTATATTGTTCACAAATTATATACAGCATATTCATAAAATAAGCTCTAAATCCGTAGGGCCTGGAGAATGGTAGGCAATCAGGTTTGATCCACTGAAGGGAATAATAGTCCTTCAGCAGCATCAAGGCACCCATCTCCCCTTCTCTTGAATATCGTGGAAACGCAGACTTAGAGAGCTTTCTCATTAGTAGTGTGCCGTTGAAAGGCTTCTGAGGGAGTACTTGGCTCTGGTACCAAAGGGGTCTGCCAGAGTGCCACTTATAGTGAAGATGGAGTAACGAGAGGATCTGGGGTAGAGGGGGATGTCTGGACGCTGGAGGTCATTCTCGGACTCTGGGAAGGTGAAGTGGCACTCAGCCTGACTGCCTGACAGGCTCGAGCACTGGTCCTCCCGACCACTGGACGGTCGATCGTGATACAGGGAACTGCAGGCGTCCGTGCCTGAGTAGCCACTTGGGTCGTAGCTCGAGGGCGAGTGTGGCCTCGAGTACTCCTCATAAAGGCTCCACGACTCGTAGTTTTCTGCTGAATTTGAAGCTTCCAGGTGATCACTCGAGAAAGTAGGCTGGAAGGAAGAGGACAACTCCGAGAGAGATGACGAGGCCATCTCGTCCTCGAAGCATCTCGTTCCTGGGACACTTGTGGACGTGCGTCTGCAGTACACGTCATTGAGGCGTCGACTGGAGTGGAGTATGGCATTGAGTCGTACTTGAAGTTCATCACCAGCGGTAGTGCGAGTATCCAGCCTAGTGGTGGTGGGCGAGGCGCTTGTGAGGAGGCTGTGACTTACTCTTTCCTCGCGGGATCTGACGAAGGAGTGAGAGGCAGCCAGGTTCTCCTCGACTCTCTTAGGACACCGCAGGAAGATGGGTTCTACCTGCTTTATGTAAGATGCTGCAGACGTTGAGTGAGTGACAGCATCACTTGTAGACCCCGAGACACTCGACTCCTCTTCTTCCTCCTCGACACTAAGAGTACCAAGCTGCCCCTCGCTCTCTCTTTCTCCTCCCTCTTTCTTAACCTCACACGTGGAGGAAGTGGAAGACGGAGAGGAAAATAAGGAAGATGGAGAAGAGGGAGAGGAGGCAACAAATGGAGGGACGTCTGTGGAGCCGCCATCTTTATTGACGCCCGTCATGATGGCTACTTTAGACACGGACGAACACGACGACGATGACGACGAGGAAGAACTTGAAGAGGACGACGATGAGGAGGAACGTGTCCGGTCATCACGTAGTGACGCTGACAACCTCTGGCGCGACACATGGGCCCTGGGAGAGAGAGAGAAAGAGAGAGATCTCAATGTCAGCATTCACATGGCACTGACTTATGTAGTGACACGTCCCCAGCTGCACCAGCACTTCCGTTAAGGGTGCCGGTGAAGGGCTAAGTGCCAGGCACTGCAGATACCCTCCCCTTCCTTGGATCGTGCCTCATTAACCCCTACCTCGTCCATTCCTTAGTAGATGTAAGACCCTTACGGGGTCATCATATGACTATATGCCGCGTCAGGATACACTTGTCCTGTTTAATGACAAACCTTACGGGCTTAGTGCTTTCTCATGAACAATGATACAGCTGCAGTTATGTCATGACCATAGTTGGTATACTATGTATCAAGAGGTATACCACTTGTTATACATGAGGTATAACAGTTTACCTTACATAAACAAAGAGGTATACCACATGCTATACACGAGTAGGTATATCAGTTTACTTCAGTGAAGCGTGAAGAGGAGGCAAGAACACGTGTGGCCGCTTCAAAGGAAGCAGTGAAGCGTGATGGGAAGTGGTGGTGTTCCCCTTCCCTCCCCCCTCCCTCCCATCACTCTCCTCTGGCTTGCCCTCTCTTTACCCACTCCCCTCTTCTTTTCCCCATTCCCCTCTTGCCTTTCCTTTCTCTCTCTCTCTGTTTTTTTCTTTACACAGGGTTTGGCAAGGTTAGGTTAAGGATCCCTAACTTTATTGACAAGCTATTTACAAGTTAAGGATTAATAACTTTATTGACAAGCTATTTACAAGTTAAGGATTCCTAACTTTATTGACAAGCTAAGAGCTGTTACCTACATCAGCTCATTTGAAAGCATTTTTATTGTTATGGAACATACAAGTAGGGAACAGGATGAAGTTGGAGCCATCTGTGGGCCAGCATTTTCATTTGATCAACTAACTTTATCTCGTTGACATCATAATGCTGTACGAATGTGTTCCAGACTCGAGTCATCCTGGGGATAAATGATCTCAGATGAAGTGATGTTCTGGAGAAGGGTACAGCCAGAGTGAAGTTGCTGCTTTCTGCCCCTCTTGTGGTATAGAAGCTTGCTTCTGGCTCTCCTCGAAGTGGAGCTAAGTGTGGTACTTTGACATTGTTGGCCTTGTACATAACAGTAAGGCCACCCACATCCATCCTGTATTGAAGGCTCTGCTGAAATGACAGATCTATCCAGGATGGGTCCAGGCAAGAGATGAGATGTCTTGCTCTGTTCTCTACTCTGTCAAGCAGTCGCAGGTGAGAGGGAGGGGGGGAGGCAAATCAAGAAAATGGAGAATACTCAAGGTGTGAGTGTACTTGTGCCTCATACAGAATCTTGCACCCCCTACTGTCAAGCAGATACGAGATACGTCGAAGTGCTGTAAGCTTCTTGGCAGCCTTGTTTGTAAGATTTACAACGTTGCTCTTCATTGTCAGTTTGGAGTCAAATTTCACCCTAAGAATATCAACTTCTTCCCCAGGTACCAACACTCTCCCATTCATACTTACTACTACTACTACTACTACTACTACTACTCTCCTCTCTCTCTCTCTCTATCTATCTATCTATCTATCTATCTATCTATCTCTGCCTGATATCAGACCAGGCCTCCTAAATTGAAAATGAAATATTACAGCACTTAGACAAATTCTGAATAATAACTGACAAAAACAGATGTGCCCATCTATACAAGCAGTTGTAGGTGGGAGGAAGAGGTACATACCTGGGAGAGGTAGTGGTGTAGGTGGTAGTGGTGACGATGTTTTCCATAGCGTTTGTTCTTACCCACTATAACCGTAGCGCCCCATCTATCATCGAAGCGTCCCATCTGTCATCGAAGCGTCCCATCTATCACCGTAACGTCCCATCTATCACCGTATCGTTCCATCTATCATTGAAGCGTACCACCTATCATCGTAGGGTCCCACCAATCACCGTAGCTTCCCACCTTCCCCACCTACAGTAGTGTAGGGGAGGGAGGGTCTAACCACCTAATGGGTGACGGTGGTAGGTTACGGCACTCTAGCAGACACATGCACTACGGCACTACATAATTGGTGCCTCCAACACTGCCTACAAAAAAAATGCAAGTACAAAAGTAATTTTTTTTAACAGAACAGAGAGTAAAAAACAGCTAATTTAATAAAAGGTCAGCTAAAACAATAGCTTTAACAACTGATTTGCCCAAACAAAAGTGACTAAAATCAGCTGATTTAACAAAACATAGCACAGAAACAGTTGATCTGTCTTATGTGATTATACAACTGATCTGCTTAAACACGTGGTTAAAACAGCTGATCTCTCTAAACAAGTGATTAAAAGAGCTGATTTGTTTAAACACGTGATTAAAATAGGTGATTTATCAAAACAATTAGGGATAGTTGGTTTACAATTAAGTAGTCTTGGAACATAGTGCGTGTCATTCATAGAGGACATAATGGAACAAGTCTGGTCCTACCTGGGTCGTTACTGCCTTCAATTGCCCGCTTACTGTAATGTATTATGTAGTTAGTTATCGTGTGAACTACTTGGCTAAGTCGTTATGGACAGGTGGCTTGCACACTGGTTACCAGTTTGATACCTGTGACCCGTGTGTGTGTGTTTGTGCTTGTGTGTGTGTTTGTGTGTGTGTGTACTCACCTATTTGTGGCTGCATGGGTCGATTCACAGCCACTGGTGTGTGTGTGTTTTAATGTTTATGTTTCTTTCGTACGTTCTTTCTTCCTTATTCTCCTTGCTGCTTTATCACTCCTTTCTGCCTCTCTTCCTTTCTACAGTGGCCAATATGACACACACACACACACCTACTTCAACACTGGGAGGGGGCGAAATTCCCTGTTGCTTCACACACACTTCAACACTGGGAGGGGCGCCACCCCCCGCTGCTTCACACACACTTCAACACTGGGAGGGGCGCCACCCCCCGCTGCTTCACACACACTTCAACACTGGGAGGGGCGAAACTCCCCGCTGCTTCACACACACTTCAACACTGGGAGGGGGCGAAATTCCCCGTTGCTTCACACACACACTTCAACACTGGGAGGGGCGCCACCCCCCGCTGCTTCACACACACACACTTCAACACTGGGAGGGGGCGCCACCCCTGCTGCTTCACACACACACTTCAACACTGGGAGGACGCCACCCCCGTTGCTTCACACACACACACACTTCAACCCTGGGAGGGGACGCCACCCCCCCGCTGCTTCACACACACACACTTCAACACTGGGAGGGGCGCCACCCCCGTTGCTTCACACACACACACTTCAACCCTGGGAGGAGACGCCACCCCCGCTGCTTCACACACACACATTCAACACTGGGAGGGGCGCCACCCCGCTGCTTCCCCACACACACACTTCAACACTGGAGGGGCGCCACCCCCCGCTGCTTCACACACACACACACTTCAACACTGGGAGGGGACGCCACCCCCCGCTGCTTCACACACACACACACTTCAACACTGGGAGGGGACGCCACCCCCCGCTGCTTCACACACACACACATTCAACACTTGGGAGGGCGCCACCCCCGCTGCTTCACACACACACACTTCAACACTGGGAGGGGGCGCCACCCCCCGCTGCTTCACACACACACACACTTCAACACTGGGAGGGGGCGCCACCCCCCGCTGCTTCACACAGATGGAGAACTCTTGTTCAGTTTTCCTTTTTCCATTCCCCAACGACCCATTACCAGAAATGGGTGGGGGGCGTAGCAGTGGGGCATTATATAGAAGGGGGATCTTCCCCCCTGCCACATTATAGAATATTTATAGTTGAAAATAATCTCCTTCATTCTCCCATCTTTCTAACTTTATATATTTTGTCTAAATTATTTCGTTCAAATTGCTTTTGTTCAGTTTATTTTGTCTCTTGTTATTCTCTTGGTTATGGGGAGGCACCTGAGAAGTGATAGGTAAGCAGGTTTGATCTAAGGAAGAGGAGGGGTTATTAAGGATGCTTGTGACTGATACCACAGGTGATAACTTTATACCTTGGTATATATATATATATATATATATATATATATATATATATATATATATGTATATATATTTATATATATATATATATATATATATATATATATATATATATATGTCGTGCCGATTAGGTAAAACTGGTCAATTAGCAAGAACTTATTTAAAATTAAGTCCTTTCTAAAATTTCTCTTATACGTTTAAAGATATATTTTTTCATTTATGTTAATGTAAAAATTTATAATTTTGTACCAAGAAAAACTTTGAAAACCTACCTAACCTTATTACAACAAGCGCAATTTAATTTAGCCTAACCCAACTAAATATATTTTAGATACGTTAACATTAATTTAATAATAAACAAACACAATGAAATATATTTTTTTCATTATGTTCAGAATGATTTTGGCGAAATTATTGCATACACAAATTTTCACTTGTCTTATATGGCAAGGTGAGCGTTGCTATTTAAGCCAAAATCGCAAGTTTTACCTAATCGGCACTATTATATATATATATATATATATATATATATATATATATATATATATATATATATATATATATATATATATATATATATGTCGTGCCGATTAGGTAAAACTGGTCAATTAGCAAGAACTCATCTAAAATTAAGTCCTTTCTAAAATTTTCTCTTATATGTTTAAAGATATATTTTTTTCATTTATGTTAATGTAAGAATTTATAATTTTGTACCAAGAGAAACTTTGAAAACCTACCTAACCTTATTACAACAAGGGCAATTTAATTTAGACTAACCCAACTAAATATATTTTAGATACGTTAACATTAATTTAATAATAAACAAACACAATGAAATATATTTTTTTCGTTATGTTCAGAATGATTTTGGCGAAATTATTGCATACACAAATTTTCGCTTGTCTTATATGGCAAGAAGAGCGTTGCTATTTAAGCCAAAATCGCAAGTTTTACCTAATCGGCACGACATATATATATATATATATATATATATATATATATACACCTTTCAGTGTATATGAACTGAGATATACTCACCTCTCAGTGTATATAGACTGAAAAATACACATCTCTCAGTGTGTATACACTGAGAGATACACACCTCTCAGTGTATATACACTGAGAGATACACACCTCTCAGTGTATATACACTGAGAGATACACACCTCTCAGTTTATATACACTGAGATATACACCTCTCTAGTGTACATACCACTTGAATAATTAGTTTGTCTGATAGATGTCCACTTAGGCCAGAATGTGGCAGCTCTGAGCTGGTCAACATGACAACTTCTTGTGAAGGAAGTATGTGAATAATTCACACACACAGAAGAGGTACGATAAAGCTCATGGAGCAGGGAGAGAGTGGATCTAGTAGCGACCAGAGAAGAGGTGGGGCCAGGAGCTGTGAATCTATCCTATGCAACCATAAATAAGTGATTAATGCGACAGAAAATTTCCTTTAGTTATCTCAAAACTATTTCTTCCAGGGTGAGTGACTGATCACATCATCTTGACCTCCCTACTGTATTCGACTGAAGAAGCCTGCAGAGAAGGCGAAACGTTTCGACAGTATAACCAACCGTTGCACTTATGTCTTGCCCATTAACTGTGCTTATTTCTGACAGTTGAGTCTTCTTGTACACACTAAACCTTGTTTACAAACATCAGCTGGAAGTATACCAAACACTCACCCCAATTTATCCAGAATGCGTCTGTAAACTCCTTTCTGATTATGATGTCAGTGTTTGCTGTAAACAAGTTGTATAAAACAATTTTGATCTCAAAAGATGCTTGCAGTAAACTGGGGTGTATGAGGACTGAGCAGTACAAATATACCTTGGCAGTAAAACGAGCATCTCGTTTTTGGCAAAGGAGTTTATATCATACTGAAGTCTACTCTTTCCAAGTATATTTCTAATTTTTAAACGTGTTTTTTTAATGTAGCTCCACCTCCTGGGCCGGCTTTATCTTTTATATTTACTTAGTTCATTCAGAGATAGTAACGATAGACATCGTTCACTGTCGGCAGAGGCAATAACTGGGAAGGTCTCAGAGTACTGAGAATGATGGGTACTCTCTGGAACGTTGAGACTGATACCTGGTAATATATATGGGAAAGATAC
Source organism: Cherax destructor (assembly GCA_009830355.1). Lineage (NCBI taxonomy): Eukaryota > Metazoa > Arthropoda > Malacostraca > Decapoda > Parastacidae > Cherax > Cherax destructor. Next base: position 16,130 of record WNWK01001958.1, read on the forward strand.
TTGAGACCTGAGTCCTAAATCTACACACTACCATAATGTCCTTGCGTAAGAGATATGAGGGCAAGAGTAAAACAGACCAATTGAAAAGCAGAGTGGCCAAGGGTTCAATAAATCACTGTGTTAACGTTCCAGACCATTCAAGCGGCTACCAGCAGATATCAGAAATGTTGCAGGAATGGGTGTAGAAGTTTGCAAGAGGAAATTGGATCACTACCTCTGCCAGTTGATAGATCAACCAGTCTGTGATGGATTCGTCGTTGGTTGCTGCTAGGGTGGAAACTCTCGAAACTGGTCATGGGTATATCACAGCTAAGGTCAAAGACATGAGTATATTACAGCCAAGGTCAAGGTTCTTTGAAAATTTGCCAGCAATCGACCCTCCTTGATCTCATGAAAAATTTAGAAGGAAGAAAAAAAATTATGAGACCTGTTTTCCTAGGTGGTGAGTGGAGAACTTTCCCCTCATTAAGTATCCACTTTAAGTGTTCCCAGAGAGCTGTAAGTGACTTACCTCCTTCATTAAGTGTCCACTTGATTTTTCATCTTATTCTAATTTGTAAAATAAAAAAAAGTAGTAATTAACTCATCTGTTGTCACGTTGTGTGTGTAGTGAGGTACCCTTCACCTGCACCTCAGTAGTACCTAGGGAAGGTACTGTGTGGAGTGAGGTACCCTCACCTGCACCTCAGTAGTACCTGGGGAAGGAACATAGGTTTCAATTCTCTGGTTATTAATTTAGCTCTGGTTTTATAGATTCACATTTCTTAAGCTGGAGAACAGACTGCCGCTCCGGATAAAATTCACCAGTGACTTGAATGGGAAGCATGGAGAAAAGAGAAGGCTGTCTTTAGAAAGCACATTAGAAAGAACTCTCTAGGAAAGTACTTTTCTTCACCATGGAGAAACTACTGTCTTTAGCCCCGGACTCCCATCGTCTCTTTCAAAAGACGTAACTATCGACTCTTATGTGGGAATACCATTTCATATCATTTTTAACAAATTTGTAAAAGAATGAGGACTTTCATGTCGACAATGCTATAGTAATGGTGGCTCTCGGAGGCAGTGGAGGAGGCAGCAGTAAGACCAACCATAAGTCTCACTCGAGCAATTTACAGGCAAATGGCATAAGTTTTCATCCAGCCTATGTTTCATTGTTAAGTTAAGAACCTCCCATTGTGTGTGGCATAGTGGTGGAGGGTAGGTAGGCTCGCTCTCTCTCTCTCTCTCTCTCTCTCTCTCTCTCTCTCTCTCTCTCTCTCTCTCTCTCTCTCTCTCTCTCTCTCTGTACGACAGGCTACATCAGTGCCAACGTTCTCCAGCTGGTGTCGTAACAGTTGATCGTGTTTATCAGTGGAACAGCTGATCGTGTTTATCAGCGGAACAGCTGATCGTGTTTATCAATGGAACAGCTAATCGTGTTTATCAATGGAACAGAACTCACCTACTCCTCGTTTTCTGTTCAGAACTCACCTACTCCTCGTTTTCTATTCAGAACTCACCTACTCCTCGTTTTCTATTCAGAACTCACCTACTCCTCGTTTTCTATTCAGAACTCACCTACTCCTCGTTTTCTATTCAGAACTCACCTACTCCTCGTTTTTTATTCAGAACTTACCTGCTCCTCGTTTTCTATTCAGAACTTACCTGCTCCTCGTTTTCTTTTCAGATGAGGAGCAACTTGAGCTTGGTTTTCTTCACATAATAAACACTTGAGTCAGTCACATCAAAAATACATTTCTACTTCTTAACGTGAGGACGCGACTCCCATTGAAACCTCTCTCTCTCTCTCTCTCTCTCTCTCTCTCTCTCTCTCTCTCTCTCTCTCTCTCTCTCTCTCTCTCATTTTTAAATACTCGTCGTCACATTTTTCTTTCGCTTAATAATTCCAGTTTGAATAAAATAGTGATAATAAAGAACTTTATTATTTACACACACACACGTACACACACATCTTAATAAGGAATCGTTCAGGACCGTGTACACTGTGTACGTTAGGCCCATATTGGAGTATGCAGAGCCAGTTTGGAACCCACACCTAGCCAAGCACGTAAAGAAACTAGAGAAAGTGCAAAGGTTTGCAACAAGACTAGTCCCGGAGCTAAGGGGTATGTCCTACGAGGAGAGGTTAAGGGAAATCGACCTGACGACAATGGAGGACAGGAGAGATAGGGGGGACATGATAACGACATATAAGATACTGAGAGGAATTGACAAGGTGGACAGAGACAGAATGTTCCAGAGATGGGACACAGCAACAAGGGGACACAGTTGGAAGTTGAAGACTCAGATGAATCACAGGGATGTTAGGAAGTATTTCTTCAGTCACAGAGTTGTCGGGAAGTGGAATAGCTTGGGAAGCGACGTAGTGGAGGCAGGATCCATTCATAGCTTTAAGAAGAGGTATGATAAGGCTCATGGCGAAGGGAGAGAGACCCAGTAGCGGCCAGTGAAGAGGCGGGGCCAGGAGCTATGACTCGACCCCTGCAACCACAACTAGGTGAGTACACGTACACACACACATACACACACACAGTGGACATTGACAGGAAGGAAACAACGAGTGTTGGTACGTGATGAAGTGTCAGAGTGGGCGCATGTGTCGAGTGGGGTTCCACAAGGGTCAGTCCTAGGTCCGGTGCTGTTTCTTGTATACGTGAATGACATGATGGAAGGAATAGATTCAAAAGTGTCGGTGTTTGCTGATGATGTGAAACTGATGAGGAAAACACAAGCGGGCGAGGATCAGCTTGGATTACAAGGGGATCTGGACAGACTACAAGTCTGGTCCGACAAATGGCTCCTGGAGTCTAACCCCAGTAATTGCAAAGTCATGAAGATTTGGGAAGGACAAAGAAGACCGCAGACGGAATACAGGTTAGGGGATCAAAGGCTGCAAACTACACTTAAAGAAGAGGATCTTGGGGCACACATCAGTCAAATAACTGCTGCAGCATATGGGCGCTTGGCAAACCTGAGAATAGCATTTCGACATCTGAGTAAGGAATTATTCACGACATACTGGAGTATGCAGCACCAGTATGGAACCCACACTTAGTCAAACACGTCACGAAATTGGAGAAAATGCAAAAGTTTGCAACAAGAATAGTCCCGGAACTGAAGGGTATGTCTTACGAGGAGTGATGACACTAGAGGATAGTAAGGGATAGGGGGACATGATAACGACGTATAAAATACTGAGAAGAATTGACGAGGTGTACAGGGCTCGAATGTTTCAGAAATGGTATACAGGAACAAGGGGCCACTATTGAAAGTTGAAAACCCAGATGAGTCATAGGGATGTTAGGAAGTATTTCTTTAGCCTTAGGAAGTGGAATCTGGAGAGTGAAGTAGTGGAGGCAAATTCCATACATAGCTTTAAGAAGAGGTATGATAAAGCTCATGGAGCAGGGAGAGAGTGACTTAGTATCGACCAGTGAAGAGGCGGGGCCAGGAGCTATGACTTAACCCCTGCAACCACAAATTGGTCAGTACACACACACACGCACACACACGTGCACACGTGTGTGTGTGTGTGTGTAGGTAAAATTTGCGATTTTGGCTTAAATAGCAACGCTCTTATTGCCGAATAAGGTAAGCGAAAATTTGTGTATGCAATAATTTAGCAAAAATCATTCTGAACCTAACGAAAAAAATATATTTCATTATGTTTGTTTATTATTAAATTATTGTAAACTTTTCTAAAATATGTTTAGTTGGATTAGGCTAAATTAAATTGCGCTTGTTATAATAAGGTTAGGTAAGTTTTCTAAGGTTCTTTTGGTACAGAATTATTAATTTTTACATTAACATAAATTAAAAAAAATATCTTTAAACGTATAAGAGAATTTTTTAGAAAGAACTTAATTTTAAATGAGTTCTTGCTAATTGACCAGTTTTACCTATTCGGCACCACACACACACACACACATATATATATATATATATATATATATATATATATATATATAATATTTATATAATATTTGATATATGTATATTAATGTCATTATCTGCAGCGCTGAGCTCAAAGGGGTGGAAAATTAGAGCAATTAACTGGGTTGTAGGTGGCGCACAGAGCCACACTTTTGAATGGTAATTGGCACTTGTTAGGTGAGTGATTCATCTCTAAACACTGATCAATATTTTCTCTTTTTATGGTGATCCTCACCTTGATGATGGGATTACTGGTGGTGCTGTTGTCCAGTGTTTTTATCCCCCTTCCGTACACGAGGTGAGATTAAAACACAAAGCAAAATGGAAATATAATAGGGAGAAGGGATAACATATGTGAAGGTGTAATAATAATCTGAATTTGTCTAATATATTGTTTACATTACTCACGAAATCGTAATGAGACGATTGGAAATAAACCAGGGTACGGTTGGGTATTGAACTCGCGGCAAGTGGCTTACGATCTGGCCTGGAGTTTTACAGCTCACTTGCCGCTAGTTCAGTCCCCACCCGTACCCTGGTTTATTGTTTACTTTGTTCACTTAACACACTACGACTTTTATTCTTTTTTTTTTAAGTTGTTTTCAAGCCAGATGAAACTAAGACTTTTTTTAAGTGATTTTCATGCGATGCCTTGCTAACGCCTCTTCCGTTTGGCTTTAAATTTTCGATTCTTGATTCTCTAATTTGCTAAGAGGATCCCAGAAGGTGGTCGAAATATACAGATCAATCAGCCTCCTGTGTTTGTGTCTCGTGCGTTATTACTGAGCATTGACGAGTGTTTAGAACACTGTAGTTATTCACTGTATCAAGACATTACTGGTTAGGTCCGTGAGGTGCGTATCTTGTGTACTACTGAGCACAGTCGTGAGCAGTCACAAACATTCTTTCCAGTAGTGACAGTTACACTGTCAACCAGACCAGTTACTGTTGTCATGGGTGGTTAGTGTGTGACAGTTACACTGTCAACTGGACCAGTTACTGTTGTCATGGGTGGTTAAAGTGTGTGACAGTTACACTGTCAACTGGACCAGTTACTGTTGTCATGGGTGGTTAAAGTGTGTGACAGTTACACTGTCAACTGGACCAGTTACTGTTGTCATGGGTGGTTAAAGTGTGTGACAGTTACACTGTCAACTGGACCAGTTACTGTTGTCATGGGTGGTTAAAGTGTGTGACAGTTACACTGTCAACTGGATCAGTTACTGTTGTCATGGGTGGTTAAAGTGTGACAGTTACACTGTCAACCAGACCAGTTACTGTTGTCATGGGTGGTTAAAGTGTGTGACAGTTATACTGTCAACTGGACCAGTTACTGTTGTCATGGGTGGTTAAAGTGTGTGACAGTTACACTGTCAACTGGACCAGTTACTGTTGTCATGGGTGGTTAAAGTGTGTGACAGTTACACTGTCAACTGGACCAGTTACTGTTGTCATGGGTGGTTAAAGTGTGTGACAGTTACACTGTCAACTGGACCAGTTACTGTTGTCATGGGTGGTTAAAGTGTGACAGTTACACTGTCAACTGGACCAGTTACTATTGTCATGGGTGGTTAAAGTGTGACAGTTATACTGTCAACTGGAGCAGTCACTGCTGTCATGGATGGTTAAAGTGTGACAGTTACACTGTCAACTGGAGCAGTCACTGTTGTCATGGGTGGTTAAAGTGTGACAGTTACACTGTCAACTGGAGCAGTCACTGCACACAATCACTGTACAATAGCATACAACCCTCCAGCCAGAGACTATCCCATTCACCTGACCATTAATCTTATCACCAGAGCAGCGGGAAGTTAACACCAGGTAGACGACGACGAGGACCACCAGCAGCATGGGGGAGAGGAGGATGGGGGAGAGGAGGATGGGGGAGAGGAGGATGGGGGAGAGGAGGATGGGGGAGAGGAGGATGGGGGAGAGGAGGATGGGGGAGAGGAGGAGAAGGACCAGGAGTAGAGCGGAAAACATATCCTCTCTCCTTCAAATCATTCTCCTCCCATATTCATTCCACCCTTCCTTCTCTCCCTACTCCTCCCTTCCTTCTCTCCCTACTCCACCCTTCCTCCTCTCCCTACTCCACCCTTTCTCTTCCTACTCCACCCTTCCTCCTCTCCCTACTCCACCCTTCCTCCTCTCCCTACTCCACCCTTCCTCCTCTCCCTACTTCACCCTTCCTCCTCTCCCTACTCCACCCTTCCTCCTCTCCCTACTCCACCCTTTCTCTCCCTACTCCACCCTTCCTCCTCTCCCTACTCCACCCTTTCTCTTCCTACTACACCCTTCCTCCTCTCCCTACTCCACCCTTCCTCCTCTCCCTACTCCACCCTTTCTCTCCCTACTCCACCCTTCCTCCTCTCCCTACTCCACCCTTTCTCTTCCTACTACACCCTTCCTCCTCTCCCTACTCCACCCTTCCTCCTCTCCCTACTCCACCCTTCCTCTCTCCCTACTCCACCCTTCTCTCCCACTCACCCTTCCTCCCTCCTACTCCACCCTTTCTCTTCCTACTACACCCTTCCTCCTCTCCCTACTCCACCCTTCCTCCTCTCCCTACTACACCCTTTCTCCTCTCCCTGCTACACCCTTCCTCCTCTTCCTACTACACCCTTCCTCCTCTCCCTACTCCACCCTTCCTCCTCTCCCTACTCCACCCTTCCTCCTCTCCCTACTTCACCCTTTCTTCTCTCCCTACTCCACCCTTCCTCCTCTCCCTACTCCACCCTTCCTCCTCTCCCTACTTCACCCTTTCTTCTCTCCCTACTACACCCTTCCTCCTCTCCCTACTCCACCCTTCCTCCTCTCCCTACTCCACCCTTCCTCCTCTCCCTACTCCACCCTTCCTCCTCTCCCTACTCCACCCTTCCTCCTCTCCCTACTCCACACTTCCTCCTCTCCCTACTTCACCCTTCCTTCTCACCCTACTCCACTGTTCCTCCTCTCCCTACTCCACCCTTCCTCCTCTCCCTGCTACACCCTTCCTCCTCTTCCTACTTCACCCTTCCTCCCCTCCCTACTTCACCCTTCCTCCCCTCCCTACTCCACCCTCCCCTGCATCACCCTGCCCCTTCATACACAGTAAGGGTGTTAATACCCTGCACACTCAGCAAGCGACATCAACACAACAATGTCAGGCACAATTCCCTGTTGCAAATTCAGTGAGTCACCATACGTCCCATGCAGATGCAATTTGTTCTCTCTCTATCTCCCTCATTCCCCATTTTTCTGAGACCAAACTGTCCCCTCTATCCCCTTATTCCCCTTTACTGAAACCAATAAACTGCGCAACGACAATAAAAAAAGATCACAGAATCCTTTATTCTCCCTGTCCACCAGAGCAGCGTTACCCAGCGCTGCACAATATATATATATATATATATATATATATATATATATATATATATATATATATATATATATATATATACATATTATACACAACGGCCGTCTCCTGACGGCATTTTAGTTGTCAGAAGAGTCATAGGAGTATAGATCCCAGGTTGAACGGGTTGGTACTTTACCAAATAAACTTACCTACTTCCTTCCTTACCTATTTACTTACTTGCCTACTTATCTACTTGCTTACTTACCTACTTACTTGCTTACCTACTTACCTACTTGCTTACTTACTTGCTTACCTACTTACTTACCTAATTACTTACCTAGTTACTTACCTACTTGCTTACCTAATTACTTACCTACTTGCTTACCTAGTTGCTTACCTACTTGCTTACCTAATTATTTACCTACTTGCTTACCTAATTACTTACCTAATTACTTACCTACTTACTTACCTACTTGCTTACCTAATTACTTACCTACTTGCTTACCTAGTTGCTTACCTACTTGCTTACCTAATTATTTACCTACTTGCTTACCTAATTACTTACCTACTTACTTACCTACTTGCTTACCTACTTGCTTACCAACTTACTTACCTACTTACTTACCTACTTACTTACCTACTTATTAATCAGTGAGGCTAAAAATAATATCAACGTTATTTTCAAACTTTATCAGTGTTTTGTTTGTAAGGAAATGGTTTCAAACTTTATCAGTGTTTTCTTTGTAAGGAAATTGATGACTACAACAATGTTTTTCCTGCTGTCTGTGAGTTTAGGCATGACTGAAGTACTGTATGATGATCAGCTGTAATATCTTGTACCTTGTTATAGCGGGCGATGGTCGGTACAGAGCCACGGGGCGGCCGTTCTTGCTAGGTCATCCATTTTGTCAGTCTGGAGACGAATTATGGATCCACAGCCAGGATGACCTGGCTACCAGAACCAGAGACAAGCGAGTTAACTCTCTCTCTCTCTCTCTCTCTCTCTCTCTCTCTCTACTTGTGTTTCTTAAACTTTCTTTAATCGAGATGTGAAATATTTCACAACGTTGAACATGATGAATAAAAAATGATTGCCATGACATGACGGGTCACGTCTCACAGTAGTGCCACGACATGAGGGGTCATGTCTCGCTGGCTTCATGGTGTCAGTGAGAGATATTTCACACTGAGAGAGACAGAGTGAGAACAGTGTTATTATGACGTAAACTTTGGCAGTATTTATTGATTATGATGACGTGCCACTGTGTGCGTGTGTGTGTGTGTATGTGTGTGTGTGTATGTGTGTGTGTATGTGTGTGTATGTGTGGGTGTATGTGTGTGTGTGTGCGTGTGAGTGTGTGAGTTTAGATTAGGTTAGGTTAGGTGAAGTTACGAGACAGTCAGCCAGGCAGTCAGGGAGCCAGGTAGTCAGTCAGGGAGGCAGTCAGTCAAGGAGCCAGGCAGTCAGTCAGGGAGCCAGGCAGTCAATCAGTTAGGGAGCCAGACAATCAGTCAGGGAGCCAGACAGTCAGTCAGAGAGCTAGGCAGTCAGGGAGCCAGTCAGTCAGCCAGAGAGCCAGGCAGTCATTCAGGGAGCCAGGCAGTCATTCAGGGAGCCAGGCAGGTGGTGGTGTTGAATAATACATATGACTCTTTAGGGCGCCAAGTTAATTTACAAGGTAAACAGTCTATAACTAGAGTGAACCAACACCCAGCCTGGCGAGGAGCAGTGGCGAGGAGCAGTGGCGAGGAGCAGTGGCGAGGAGCAGTGGCGAAGAGGAGTGGCGAGGAGCAGTATTGAAGAGGAGTGGTGAAGAAGAATGAAGAGAATTGGCGAGGAGTGAAGAGAAGTAGCGGAAAGGAATAAAGAGGAGTGGGGAGTGAGAGTGGCGAGGGAGGAGCAGGGAGAGAAGTGAAGAGGGAGGAAGACAAGACGTAGGAGAAAAAGGGAAAGAATTAAGAAGAAGAGAAGCAAGAAAGTATTCAACATATAAAAAACAAAAGACGAAGAAAGAATAAAGACACGGCAGAAGAGAGAATAACAATAGCGAGAAAAGAAAGACAAAGATTAAAACAAAAGAGAAAGTCAAACGAAAGTAAAAAAAAATACTATATATATATATATATATATATATATATATATATATATATATATATATATATATATATATATAGTTATCGTGCAGACTAAATGATTATGGTGTAGTCGATAGGCTTGAAACCCTTTTAGGAAGGAAAAACCTATTTTCTTCTCTTGCTTCTCTCCCTCTCACGTGTCATTCATCCTTTCTCTTTCACCTCTTCTCTTCTCTTACCTTTTCTTAAGTTATTTTTCACTGCTTATCTATCGTTTCCCTTCATTGCCCCAATTCTTGTTCCCCTCACTGCCCCTCCTCTCGTTCACCCCTCTCCTCACTGCCCCTCCTCTTGTTCACCCCTCCCTCACTTCCTCTTTCTCCCCTCCCAATTTATACCTTCCACTTACCCTTTACTCCCTCTTCCTATACTTTTCTTTTAGCCCCTCCCTCCTTTACCACACTATCATCCGCCCTCCCTCACCCCTCCCTCATCCGCCCTCCCTTACTCCCCTCCCCCTCACCCCTCCATCACAGTTCACCAGCAATACGACACAAACTGCTATCCAGTCTCAGGGCACTTTAACCCTTAGCGATAAATATGATATGTTGGTATGCTGGCGTAGGTGTGAGAGGCAGGAAGGTTATACTACCACCACCACCGCTACCACCACCACCGCTACCACCACCACCGCTACTACCATCACCACCACCCATGACCCTCCCCACCACCACCACCACTACTACCACCAACACCAACTACAACATTCAGAAACTTCATAACCCTGAATTATCATCCGAGTCACGCTACAGACTCAATAATCCGGGTTATATACCAGATATTATCCAAAGTCACGTTTCTATAATATTTTGATTATACATCCCCGTTTGCTGTGAGTTTATTGTCATATATATATATATATATATATATATATATATATATATATATATATATATATATATATATATATATATATATATATATACACACACAAACACAAAAGGAAGATTTGTTAAGTGTGAAGCCTGTCTACTACTCGAGGGGTCATTAAGGCTGCTAATAATTTGATCCTTAAAAATGGAATTACATTGTATACATATATACACCCTCGGTGTATACAAATCAAGACATATACTTCTCTAGGAATATATAGTGATGTTTGATGTCAGACACGCCAAATCCAGTATGCTGGACAGAATATATTGGAGTATGTTGGACAGTATGTTTAATAAGACACATGTACTTGCTCGGATATCTGTCTTTATTGCTGCAATATTTTACCAGCGGAGCATATATAATATATATAACTGAAGACAATGGAAGTAATTTTAAGGTGGTCAGTCCCTCAGCCTTGATAGTATATCATCAGTCCCTTAGCCTTGACAGGTGGTCAGACCCACATACCTTGAGAGGAGGTGGTCAGTCCCACAAACCTTGAGAGGAGGTGGTCAGTCCCACAAACCTTGAGAGGAGGTGGTCAGTCCCACAAACCTTGAGAGGAGGTGGTCAGTCCCACAAACCTTGAGAGGAGGTGGTCAGTCCCTCAAGCGGAGTGCAGCTAGACGATATATTCCGGAGCAGAAGTGAGGTGTAGCAGCAGGAGGTAGCATCACAGGTGAGCGGGTGCCCCACTAGAGGAGGTAGGTCAGGTGCCTATGTGTCAGTCTTTTCCCAGGTGAATTAAAGAAGAGAATAAGAACTACAGACAAGATGAACACCACTTTAAAATATCTTGAACAATAGTGAACAACAACAATAATAATAACAACAACAACAATAATAATAACAACTATAATAATAATAACAATAATAACCACAACAACAATAATAGCAACAACAACAATAATAACGTCAACAACAACAAGAAGAAGAACAACAACAATAACGTCAACAACAACAACAATAACAAGAACAACAAGGTGATCTGATGGTCATAGATAATATTGACTTTATTATTTTGTTTGATGGCTGGTTCATACACGCATCTTACACTCCTCCTTCCCCTTCTCCTGCCCTCTCTTCCTTTTCCTTCTCCTCCTCCTGCCCTCTCTTCCTTTGTCACTCCTCTTTCTCTACTTTCTCCTCTAGCTCCTCTGCCCTTCATCTTCCCTTTCCTCCTCCTCACCATCATGTTCTTTCCTTTCTTCTGCTTTTATTCTTCTTGTTTTTTCATTTTTTCATCTTCGTTCCTTTCCTTCACTTGTTTTTATTCCTCTTCCAGTGCATTCTTCTATTCATTTACCCCACAGAAACCACTACTACCACCACTGTCACCACTATCACCACTTGCACTTCTACCACCATTCCATCCACCACCACTACCACCACGACCCCCACTACCACTATCACCACTTGCACTTCTACCACCATCCCATCCACCACCACCACCACTACCACGATCACCACCACTATCACCACTTGCACTTATACAACCACCACTATCACTACTTGCACTTCTACAACCACAACTACCACGACCGCCACCGCGACCCCCCACTACCATCACCACCACTTCCACGATCACCACCACCACTGTCAACATTAGTCATTTACACCACCCTGACAACAACAGATGTAAATCTCTACCCAGAGAAAAACATAATCTTAATAAAAGCATGTTTTGGGTATTGCTTTTATACTCAAATAACACCACCACCAACAACAACAACAACAACAAAGGCGCCTTACAAACAACTTGTCTCCTAAAGTTTAAATTAATTCTTCAACTTCACTGAAGAATCACTAAATTTTCACGATGATTGGAACGTGTGGTCTCCCTCCCACCTCACCCATACCCACAACTTACAATTACAAAACACAATTCAAAATAACAGGTCAGATCAAAGCCCCAAATTAATATAAACATGGGACAAATTAACTCGCAAGCTAATGTTTATAGGATAACAGCCAATGATTGGGAAGATAGAAGAACATAGACATGTTCAATAATAACTCACAGGAGCCACAAACACAGGAGGTTCATTGATATGTATATTTCGACACCCCCTTCTGGGATCCTCTTACCAGATGATCAGTCAGAATATACAAAATACATGCACATCCGTGTACTCGTTATGCACACACAAATACACAGTCGTGCAGTCAACACACACACATACACAAGCGTGTATTCTGGATCGTCCTCTGCTGAAGAGGATCCCAGAAGGGGGTCGAAAAATACAGATCAATCAATCTTCCGTGTTTGTGTCTCCATGTGGTGTGGGTTATTATTGAGCTTTGACAAGTGTTCATTACACTTCAGTTATTCATAGTCATATATGCTTGAGAGAGACGGGAAGCGTTTAACTACACACCAGACACACTGTCATGCAAATTATGCAAGGTAACGGAGAAGATAGTTATCTTAGCTCTATATAATGCCGACTAAAGGAGTCAGGATAAACACCACACTGTTGCATCTGTCTCACTCATGAAGGAACTGGGAAGATATTCAGGAGACGTTAGGTTAGGTAAGGTTCGTCAGGAAACAGGACAAGTGTTTCCTGACGTGGGTCTTATTCGCATGATGACCCACCACCGGAGCTTATAGTTATCCAACCGAGGCCTTCCGCTGGCTTACCGATCCACCCCTTTAAAAAATAATAGTCAAGAGAGTTGTGGAGCAGTGAGAGAAGCTGGTTCAATAAACAATGACCAGCACGGGTTGAGAGATGTTAAATCTTGTCTCAGGAACCTGCCAGAGTTCTTTGAGAATGTAACAGGAGAGAGAGAGAGAGAGGGAGGGTGGACTGCATATACTTGGACTGTAAGAAGGCAATGGATAATATACATTATTGTTATTATTTTCACGAGGGGGAGAGCTGAGCTCGTAGGGGTCATACAGAGTCAGTGGAGACAGGAGGCATTCAAATGTGATCCAAGAAATGGGGAAAGCAGATCAAATTCCTTGGAGCAAGAACTCTCTTACCGGCATCAAAGAACCTCCCTTAGAATAACAAACCCTAATACGTCATCAAGTCCAAGGACTTCCTCAAGTTCTAGGACTTAATTAAGTCCTAGGACTTAATCAAACCCTATATAGAACGAAACATAACTTAGCACAAAGTCTCGCTCGGTTATATTTTTTTGTTAAATTCCTGACAAAACGCGCAGCGTGCCGCTGGTTCATGCTACACTGTAAACACCACGCTCATCATTCTTATAAATTATGATAAGCGCGCATGAATGCCTCAGTTACGAATGATTAATCTGCTCGATGCGGGTGAATAACCCGGTTATGTATAATTAATAATCTGGGTGGTACGGGAGCGGCCTATTGAAAATACTGAATTTCAACCAGAGCTTCAATCAACATGGCATTGTTGCTTGCAATGCAGATCCTAATTGGCACTGCGTAAGTGTATATGCATCTGTCAGACCAGGTATATATGTATCACACCAGGTATATATGTATCACACCAGGTATATATGTATCACACCAGGTATATATGTATCGGAGTACTTGTCAGTGTCGTGGAGTGGTTAGGAGTAATGTCTCACGAAATCGACATAACACGATTGTAAACAAGGAACGGGTGGGGTTTGAACTCACGATTGTAAACAAGGAACGGGTGGGGTTTGAACTCACGATTGTAAACAAGGAACGGGTGGGGTTTGAACTCACGATTGTAAACAAGGAACGGGTGGGGTTTGAACTCATGATGAGTAAGTCGCCATGGGTTAAAATCCCACCCGTCCCGTGGTTTGTTTTTATGTGTAATAGTTGATTTTTTTTTAAACTGAGATTTTGCCGCATCCCCATATCCATCCTGTGTAGGGAAGCGCAAGAGCATATATGGATACACAAAAGGCCTAGGAACTAGTCCCCAAAATGATTAACAGGAGTACATCTGGATTTATACCTACAGTTCACTTACCTGTTGCAAGCAAATTTATGAAATTTGCTTAATATGTCTGGTATCTTATTTTCATTATTATACTATCTTTATATTCCTCAGTAAGTGGAGAATTAAATATGATAATGAATATGATAATGGTATACACTATACAATATCGACAAGCTGATAAGTAAGACACATGTGCAACAGTTATCTTTATTCTGAAACGTTTTGAATACAGAGGAGGCTGAGGGACTGACCACCTCAAAACTACGTCTTCTAGGGTGATAGACTGATGACATCATCTTTATATCTCTACTGCTACTCCTGCCTCCTCTGTATTAAACTGAAGAAGCCTACTGTGTTGGCGAAACGTTTCAGAATAAAGATACCTAACTGTTGCACAGTGTTCAAGACAATGACCATAGTTTGACCTAGGTACCATATTTCCTGCTAGGTGAACAGGGGCAATAGATGTAAAATATACTTACCCATACGTTTTGCCAAATTTCTTCGTAACCACAAGTTTTGTGAATATGTGTATTTCTGTAATTAGCACAAGGAGTGCTTGACCCTCGATCCACCGTCCGCAGACACGCTGGGTGATTACATTCGCTACTGCCCACATATATAACAACTATTCTGCAGTGTCTCGTTCCGGTGGCAATTACTGGCAATTCTCTGAGAGAGAGCAGAGAAGCCCTTAACATTAGTCACTCTTACTCAACATTAGTCAATGTTGATAAATTAGACATCTTAAAACTCAATAGGGAGTGACATCAATAGGGAGTGACATCAACAGGGAGTGACATCAACAGGAAGTGACATCAACAGGAGTGACACCAACAGGAGGTGACATCAACAGTAAGTGACACCAACAGATGACATCAACAGGAAGTGACATCAACAAGAGGTGACATCCCCAGGAAGTGACATCAATGGTATTGTTACACCAACAGTAAAGTTTTATAACTGTGTAATTAACTTTCAAAACCAGGCCATTAATATTGTCATTATCAACAAGAATTTTTGTGGGAAAATTAATGTAGAACGTGTGTGTGTGTGTGTGTGTGTGTAATGGGCCGGGAGCTGGAGAGAATTGTATGTACTATATTTTCCAGCATATAAGGCGCACGACAAGTATCATAACTATAAATCAATAATCGTATTCAAGGGTTAATTATCCTCTTACTTTACACTAAAGAGCAACCCAAAGCTTATCCTTGACCTTGACCTTGAGCATATAAGGCGCAGGCTGATTTTCCAAGACTTGTGGGAAAAAAAAGGCGCGTCTTATATAACGGAAAATACGGTATGGTGGTAATGAGAAAAATGCTCTTTTCGGAAGGCCGGGCTGGAGGTCTTGTAGGCTCTCAAGAATCCAGTTTTTTACTCTTCTTTTGATCCAAGAGTCGTGATGGGAATGGTGCTGCAAATCATCTTTCTCGGTGCACGTCCCTCACCTGACGCCGGTATATAAGTGCCAAGTTTATGCCTGTGGTTCAGAATCTTCAAGACTACGGTACTCTTCACCAACTACAAGACTGAGGGACTGATTACCTCATCTACTGTATATAGTTCCACTGTCTTCCAATTATGTTCTTGTATTGATAAAGCCACTGATAAAGTCTACAATAAACATACCCAGATGTTGTACATTTGTCTTAATTCTTCACCTTGTCGGTATTGTATACCATTCATGTACATCCACGGATCTGGAGATCACAGAACGGGAGTCGTGAGTATTTTTTTCGTTTCTGGGATGAACTTAATGGATGGCTCTATAATGTTGATCTCTGATACGTGATCAGTATAGTTGTCCTTCTATTGCAATCATATCAAGTTATCAGGCATAATGACCTTAGGTTGGGTTAGGTAAGGGTTGGTCATGAAACAGGACAAGTGTTTCCTGACGCGGGTCTTAGTCATATAATGACCCGCAGCTGGAGCTTTTGGAAGTTTGACCGAGGCCTTCCACTGGCTTACCGGTCCATCACTTTAAAAATTATGGTTTACATAATGAGCAAGAACATTTACCAAGTACGGCACTGCAGGGTGAGCCTCTGTAGCCCCTACAAAACTTCCTAAAGCTTAAATTCTCGAATTATTGCAAAATGACACATTATTCTACTAGGTCTATTAAGTCCTGGCAAGAAAATCTGTGTTGCCACTAATATTTCTGTGGTATTGCGGTGATAGCGTGTGGTGGCAACATTAATGGCACTAATACTGGCCACTGGCATGAAGTCTCTCGAGTCAGCTTGACTTATAATAATAATAATCTTTATTTCTATAAGTGCATGATACAACTTATACAGACCATAGCTGACATCAATGACATACTATACAGAAAGCCCCTTGTTATGTAGAGCATTTAGGGTAACTTAAGTTATTTTTTTCCCCAGGATGCGACCCACACCAATCGACTAACACCCAGGTACCTGCTTACTGCTAGGTGGACAGGGACAGCAGGTGCCTCAGGGAAACACGCCTTAATGTTTCCACCTTATATACTTCCCTACAGTCCTCACCCCTCCTATATACTTCCCTACAGTCCTCACCCCTCCTATATACTTCCCTACAGTCCTCACCCCTCCTATATACTTCCCTACAGTCCTCACCCCTCCTATATACTTCCCTACAGTCCTCACCCCTCCTATATACTTCCCTACAGTCCTCACCCCTCCTATATACTTCCCTACAGTCCTCACCCCTCCTATATACTTCCCTACAGTCCTCACCCTCTTATACTTCCTACAGTCCTCACCTCCTATATACTTCCCTACAGTCCTCACCCCTCCTATATACTTCCCTACAGTCCTCACCCCTCCTATATACTTCCCTACAGTCCTCACCCCTATCTCCTATCCTCTATACTTCCCTACAGTCCTCACCCTCCTATATACTTCCCTACAGTCCTCACCCTCCTATATACTTCCCTACAGTCCTCACCCCTCCTATATACTTCCCTACAGTCCTCACCCCTCCTATATACTTCCCTACAGTCCTCACCCCTCCTATATACTTCCCTACAGTCCTCACCCCTCCTATATACTTCCCTACAGTCCTCACCCCTCCTATATACTTCCCTACAGTCCTCACCCCTCCTATATACTTCCCTACAGTCCTCACCCCTCCTATATACTTCCCTACAGTCCTCACCCTCCTATATACTTCCCTACAGTCCTCACCCCTCCTATATACTTCCCTACAGTCCTCACCCCTCCTATATACTTCCCTACAGTCCTCACCCTCCTATATACTTCCCTACAGTCCTCACCCCTCCTATATACTTCCCTACAGTCCTCACCCTCCTATATACTTCCCTACAGTCCTCACCCTCCTATATACTTCCCTACAGTCCTCACCCCTCCTATATACTTCCCTACAGTCCTCACCCCTCCTATATACTTCCCTACAGTCCTCACCCCTCCTATATACTTCCCTACAGTCCTCACCCCTCCTATATACTTCCCTACAGTCCTCACTCCTCCTATATACTTCCCTACAGTCCTCACCCCTCCTATATACTTCCCTACAGTCCTCACCCCTCCTATATACTTCCCTACAGTCCTCACCCCTCCTATATACTTCCCTACAGTCCTCACCTCTCCTATATACTCTCCTACAGACCTCACCCCTCCTATATACTTCCCTACAGTCCTCACCCCTCCTATATACTCTCCTACAGATCTCACCCCTCCTATATACTTCCCTACAGTCCTCACCCCTCCTATATACTTCCCTACAGTCTTCACCCCTCCTATATATTCCCCTACAGTTTTCACCCCTCCTATATACTCTCCTACAGTTTTCACCCCTCTTATATACTCCCCTAGAGTCCTCACCCCCTCCTAAAAAAGCTAGCATTTGTGTCTGTCTAAAAAAATTTCGCTTTTCAATACCTGTCACGTCCATTATAAATGATTATTGAAACGGGAATTACATCATTATTATAATAAAAAAGCAGCTGTAAACCCACACGGAAATTAGATTTAATGCACCCACGTGCTTTCAACATAACTCACACAGCTCAGCCATCAGAAACAAAAGAAAAATCAACACTCACAATGAGTTTAAAATAAACTTGGCCTCTCTAATTTTGTTTAAAAATCTCATTAATTAAAGCACAGTGATATATTGAAGGTGGCGGCGGCGGCGGGAGAGAGCGTAGGTCCTCACTGCCCGGGGGCTGCCCGCACACTGCTCTGCTTCACCTTTGTATTCTACTCTTATATCTTCTTTCTCCCCTCACCCCCCCTCCCCTGCTCTTAGTGTTCCTCAATAACTCTTTAGCCATGTTCCTCAAGAGTGTTCCATCCATGTTCCTCAAGAGTTTTCCATCCATGTTCCTCAAGAGTTTTCCATCCATGTTCCTCAAGAGTTTTCCATCCATGTTCCTCAAGAGTTTTCCATCCATGTTCCTCAAGAGTTTTCCATCCATGTTCCTCAAGAGTTTTCCATCCATGTTCCTCAAGAGTTTTCCATCCATGTTCCTCAAGAGTTTTCCATCCATGTTCCTCAAGAGTTTTCCATCCATGTTCCTCAAGAGTTTTCCATCCATGTTCCTCAAGAGTTTTCCATCCATGTTCCTCAAGAGTTTTCCATCCATGTTCCTCAAGAGTTTTCCATCCATGTTCCTCAAAAATTCTCCATCAATGTTCTTCAAGAACTCTTTATCGATGTTCTTCAGGAACTCTTCATCCATGTTCTTCAAGAACTCTTTATCGATGTTCTTCAAGAACTCTTTATCCATGTTTATCAAGAACTCTTCATCCATGTTCTTCAAGAACTCTTTATCGATGTTCTTCAAGAACTCTTCATCCATGTTCTTCAACAACTCTTCTTTTTCATCAAAAACTCTTTATCCACTTTCTTCAAGATCTCTTTAACCATGTTCTTCAAGAACCCTTTATCCATGTTTATCAAGAACTCTTTCATATTCCTCAAGAACTCTTTATTATTATTTATCTTCTTCTTCTTCTTCTTGTTTTTGTTCTTCATCTTCTTTTATTATTATTATTATTATTATTATTATTATTATTATTATTATTATTATTATTATTATTATTTATTATTATTATTATTATTATTATTATTATTATTATTATTATTATTATTATTATTATTATTATTATTATTATTACTGCTGCGTGACCCCAGTGTGAGCCTCAACATTACTCAAAGTATACAACAACAGTTGTTGTTGTATACTTTCTAAGACACTGCAGTTGACACTAGAGGACCAGTAGTGACGTACATGTGTCGCAGTGGTTGACCTCTGTCAACCCTCTCAACTCTCCCGGCTGGGTGGTTAGCGGGGTTTGAAACCTATCGACTGATTATACCCGAGGGTCATTAAAGCTACATGCCACCTGTTCACAGTTTACCTTAATCCCTAAAGGAGGGATTAAGGTAAACTGTCAGCGTGTATATATATATATATATATATATATATATGTCGTGTCGAATAGGTAAAACTTGCAATTTTGGCTTAAATAGCAATCTCTTCATTTCATTGTGTTTGTTTATTATTAAATTATTGTAAACTTATCTCAAATATATTTAATTGGATTAGGCTAAATTAAATTGCGTTTGTTATAATAAGGTTAGGTAAGTTTTCTAAGGTTCTTTTGGTACAAAATTATTAATTTTTACATTAACATAAATGAAAAAATATATCTTTAAACTTATAAGAGAAAATTTAGAGTGTGGGTTTTCTTTATTGTAAGATAGTTCAGGGAGGCAGCATGGAGAGGTCGTGTTATGGTGGGTCACCTCGGTTCGAATGCCCACATTTCCTTGGTAAATAAGGTAGGAAATGCCAGGTAAGGCGACGTGATAGTGAGAGAAGCAGCGAGCATGTTGAAGTGTCTGTTGGGAACTGTTGCTTCTGTTGGTGCTTCTCTGATACTGTTGTCTTCCTCACGTCCCTCCTTCTCTCTCTCTCTCTCTCTCTCTCTCTCTCTCTCTCTCTCTCTCTCTCTCTCTCTCTCTCTCTCTCTCTCTCTCTCTCAAACACACACACCTTGTGTTAATAATAATAATAATAATAATAATAATAATATCGTTATTTATAGAAGTACATGTACAAGTTATACAGACCATAGCTGACATCAATGACACTACTATATAGAAAGCCCCTTGTTATGCAGAGCATTTCGGGTAAATTAGGTCAGTTTTGACCCAGGATGCGACCCACACCAGTCCACTAACACCCAGGTACCCATTTTATTGATGGGTGAACATAGACAACCGGTGTAAGGAAACACGCCCAAAATTTCTACCCTTGCTGGGAATCGAACTCAGACACTCGCCGTGTAAAGCGAGAGCTTTAGCCACCAGGCTACGGGTCACCGTTACTTCTCTCACCTCGCCCATCTCTTCTGTTTGTCAGACTGCTGTTGTTGCTGCTGCTCTAGCTTCAGCTGTTGTTGTTACTGCTGCTGCTCCAGCTGCTGTAGCTGTTGCAGCTTCTGCTTCGTCAGGTAACTGTTACAGTTTCTTCTAATAACAATTATAGCATCGTCAATAATTTTAAGGAGCAACATTTATAAAGTATTGGTATAATAGAGAGTTATAGATTGATCTCTTCAAGGGACGAACGAATGTCTTGTTGCTTGATCCATTTCCCAGGTTTTGTCTCACCCGTATAGGTTTAGCGCTTCCCTGATAAAATAATAATAATAATAATTATCTTGTACTGTAATGTCGTGTCTATATAATCCACATTATAGTCAAGAGTTGCCTTGTTAGTAGTAAAGGAACTTGGTTAAAGGTGACGAGGCAGAGTTGGCTGCATTAAATTGAGTGTGCAACTGCTGTGTTAATGTTAAGTTGCTTTTGTTAGTAACTGCGGTTTCTTTTGTTAATTTTTTCCCCGAGTGGAGAAAACTGTGTATGAGGCACACACACACACACACACACACACACACACACACACACACACACACACACACACACACACACACACACACACACACACACACACTGGGCAACTACCTGAGGCGTGGAAGATGGCAAATGTAGTCCCAATTTTTAAGAAAGGAGACAGACACGAGGCATTAAACTACAGACCTGTGTCACTGACGTGTATAGTATGCAAAGTCATGGAGAAGATCATCAGGAGGAGAATGGTGGAGCACCTAGAAAGACACAAGCTTATAAACGACAACCAGCATTGTTTCAGGGAAGGAAAATCCTGTGTCACAAACCTACTGCAGTTTTATGACAAGGTAACAGAAGACACGAGAGAGAGGGGTGGATAGACTGCATTTTTTTGGACTGCAAGAAGGCGTTCGACACAGTTCCTCACAAGAGATTAATGCAAAAGCTAGAGGATCAGGCACACGTAACAGGAAAAGCACTGCAATGGATCAGAGAATATCTGACAGGGAGGCAACAACGAGTCATGGTACGTGACGAGATGTCAGAGTGGGCACCTGTGACGAGTGGAGTTCCACAAGGATCAGTCCTAGGACCTGTACTGTTTTTGGTATATGTGAATGACATAACGGAAGGGATAGACTCAGAAGTGTCCCTGTTTGCAGATGATGTGAAGTTAATGAGAAGAATCAAATCAGTCGAGGATCAGGCAGGAATACAAAGAGACCTGGACAGGCTGCAAGCCTGGTCCAGTAACTGGCTCCTTGAATTTAACCCTGCCAAATGTAAAGTCATGAATATCGGGGAAGGGCAAAGAAGACCGCAGACAGAGTATAGTCTAGGTGGCCAAAGACTGCAAACCTCACTCAAAGAAAAAGATCTTGGGGTGAGTATAATACCGAGCACATCTCCTGAGGCACACATCAATCAGATAACTGCTGCAGCATACGGGCGGCTGGCAAACCTAAGAATAGCGTTCCAATACCTCACCAAGGAATCATTCAAGACTCTGTATACCATATACGTCAGGCCCATACTGGAGTATGCAGCACCTGTTTGGAACCCACACCTGGTCAAGCACGTCAAGAAATTAGAGAAAGTGCAAAGGTTTGCAACAAGACTAGTCCCAGAGCTAAGGGATTGTCCTACGAAGAAAGGTTAAGGGAAATCGGCCTGACGACACTAGAGGACAGGAGGGTTAGGGGAGACATGATAACGACATATAAAATACTGCGAGGAATAGATAAGGTGGACAGAGACAAGATGTTCCAGAGAGGGGACACAGAAACAAGGGGTCACAATTGGAAGTTGAAGACTCCTATGAGTCAAAGGGATGTTAGGAAGTATTTCTTCAGTCATAGAGTTGTCAGGAAGTGGAATAGCTTGGAAAGCGACATAGTGGAGGCAGGAACCATACATAGTTTTAAGACTAGGTTTGATAAAGCTCATGGAGCAGGGAGAGAGAGGACCTAGTAGCAATCAGTGAAGAGGCGGGGCCAGGAGCTATGACTCGACCCCTGCAACCACAAATAGGTGAGTACAAATAGGTGAGTACACACACACACAGAACGAGCCCTTGGTTTACCTAAAGGTACAGGGAGGCAAAAACTAAGTGCGCTAGAGAATGGAAAATAGTACAGAAGACAAAGGACCCAGGGAAGTAAAGATTAGTCGAAGAGCCAGAAACGAATATGCGCAGATAAGTAGGGAGGCCCAGCGACAGTACGAAAACGACATTGCATCGAAGTCAAGTCCAAAGCTGTTGTATAGTCACATCAGGAGGAAGACAACAGTCAAGAACCAGATAAGCAGGCTGAGGAAGGAAGGTGGGGAGCTCACAAGAATCGATCAAGAAGTATGTGAGGAGCTCAACATGAGATTTAAGGAAGTATTTCCAGTGGAGACAGGAAGGACTCCGGGAAGTCAGAACAGGGAAGTACACCAACAAGGGATATACCAACAAGTGTTGGATGAAATACACACAACCGAGGAGGAGGTGAAGAAGCTGTTAAGTGAACTTGATACCTCAAAGTCGGTGGGACCGGACATCTCTCCGTGGGTCCTTAGAGAGGGAGCAGAGACGCTGTGTGTGCCACTAACAACAATTTTCAACACATCCATTGAATCTGGGCAACTACCTGAGGTATGGAAGTCGGCAAATGTAGTGCCAGACCAGTGTCACTGACGTGTATAGTATGCCAAGTCATGGAGATTATC
Source organism: Cherax destructor (assembly GCA_009830355.1). Classification (NCBI taxonomy): domain Eukaryota; kingdom Metazoa; phylum Arthropoda; class Malacostraca; order Decapoda; family Parastacidae; genus Cherax; species Cherax destructor. The sequence continues at coordinate 39,416 of WNWK01001958.1, forward strand.
AGGAGAGCGGCGGAGCATCTAGAGCGGAACAAGCTTATAAACTACAACCAGCACGGATTTAGGGCAGGAAAGTTCTGTGTCACAAACCTACTGGAGTTTTTCAACAAGGTAATGGAAGTAAGACACGAGAGAGAGGGGTGGAGAGATTGCATTTTCTTGGACTGCAAGAAGGCCTTCGACACAGTCCCTCACAAGAGATTAATACAAAAGCTGGAGGACCAGGCATGCATAACACGAAAGGCACTACAATGGATCAGGGAGTATCTGACAGGGAGGCAACAACGAGTCATGGTACGTGACTAGGTGTCAGAGTGGGCGCCTGTGACGAGCGGGGTTCCACAGGGGTCAGTCCTGGGACCAGTGCTGTTTTTGGTATATGTGAATGACATAATGGAAGGGATAGATTTAGAAAGGCAAAGAAGACCGCAGAGTACAGACTAGGTGGCCAAAGACTGCAAACCTCACTCAAGGAAAAAGATCTTGGGGTGAGTATAATACCGAGCACATCTGAGGTGCATATCAACCAGATAACTGCTGCAGCATATGGGCGCCTGGCAAACTTGAGAATAGCGTTCCGATACCTCAGTAAGGAATCGTTCAAGACTCTGTACACCGTGTACGTCAGGCCCACACTGGAGTATGCAACACCAGTTTGGAACTCACCTGGTCAAGCACGTCAAGAAATTAGAGGAAGTGCAAAGGTTTGCAACAAGACTAGTTCCAGAGCTAAGGGGAATGCCCTACGAAGAAAGGTTAACAGAAATCGCCCTGATGACACTGGAGGACAGGAAGGTTAGGGGAGACATGATAACGACATACAAAATACTGCGAGGGGTTGACAGAGTGGGCAGAGACAGGATGTTCCAGAGATGGGACACAGAAACAAGGGGTCACAATTTGAAGTTTCTGACTCAGATGAGTCAAAGAGATGTTAGAAAGTATTTCTTTAATCATAGAGTTGTCATGGAGTAGAATAGTCTGGTAAATAACATAGTGGAGGCAGGAACCATACATAGCTTTAAGACGAGGTATGATAAAGTTCATAGAACAAGGAGAGAGAGGACCCAGTAGCGATCAGTGAAGAGGCGGGGCCAGGAGCTGTGAATTGACCCCTGCAACCACAAATAGGTGAGTAAACACACACACCGTCACCCCTAGGTAATACTTCCCCTTTCGATCCTCCAAGAAAAATCTTCCCCTCTTCCCAGATAGAATTTCCCCTTCCCAAACTTGCCCCAAGCATCACTCCATTCCAGAGTCCGTTCCTTCCAGGCGACCTTCCCCTTCCCCTCCCCCTCCCCCTTCACGCGAGGCGCCGTTGCGATATCTGTTATCAGTATTTCCGGCAGTCAGTCACCACCGCTACGATAACAGGAACGACGCCGCTGTGTATTTGGGCACCCTGAAGCCTGGCTGGCACCTTGGCGCCTTGCTTTCTCACCACCAACCACGCCGCCTCCATGTTTATATCTAGTAAAGTGGCTCTGAGACTACTCAGGTATGCAAATAAACCACGGGAGAGGAAATAGAGCTTGAAATAGAGTCTTTCACTTCCTGAACAGAACCTTCGTCAGAAGCTAAGAGGTCAGGAAATTGAGTTGAGATAAACAACACATGTTTTCCACAGCATGTGTGTGTATGTGTTTGTGTCTGGAACCGGTCTTTAACTCTAGCATTGGTGGTTATAATTATAGCCAGTGGAAGACCTCGGTCAGATGACCAAAAGCTCTAGCTGTGGATCATCATATAACTAAGACCCTCGTCAGGAAACACTTGTCCTGTTTCCTGACAAACCTTACCTAACCTAACTTTTGACTAATTCTAAACCCGGATGTAAAGCTTGAACGCGGCCTGAGTAATGGCGGACGCAGGTGTAGTTGCTAGACTTTATGGTCCTCCATTTGTTTTGGTTTTCCAGTGTCGTTGTTCGATAATTTGGAAAGTCGCATTAGTTACGGATGACTAATGGACAATGACTGTGATGAATGAAGTTCGTGTGATGAACATACGCCATGGAATAGTAATGAATAATGATTAAAACAATTGTATATGCACTCACCCACCTGATCACCTCCCATTTCACTCAGGCGCTGTACGACCCCCCGCCCCTGTGGATTTAGCTCTTCCACTATTAATATGTGTCCGGCACATCAGCAGACTTCCGTCTGTGTTGACCTTCAGCAATATGTAAATTCCCTGAAAAATAAAAGAAGGTGACCTTCTGGTCTGACCTCTGCGGCTGACCTCTGACCTTCATTGAGTATTGTTTACACTGGCGAAATTACAAGCTGCGAAGTTTTACTAAAATTTGTAATTAAATTGAGGGATTTACGACCGTGTACTGTAACATACTGCTGTATTTAACAACCATACAGTGTAACATACTGCTGTATTTAACGACCATACAGTGTAACATACTGCTGTATTTAACGACCATACAGAGTGTAACATACTGCTGTATTTAACGACCATACAGAGTGTAACATACTGCTGTATTTAACGACCATACAGAGTGTAACATACTGCTGTATTTAACGACCATACAGAGTGTAACATACTGCTGTATTTAACGACCATACAGAGTGTAACATTCTGCTGTATTTAACGACCATTCAAACTAACATACTACTAAATTTAACGACCATACAGATTGTAACATGCTACTAAATTTAACGATCATACAGACTGTAACATACTGCTGTATTTAACGACCATACAAACATAGTACCGTATTTAACGACCATACAAACATACTACTGTATGGGTGATGTCTGGCAACAGTTTGTTGTGACGAATATACAAGGAAAGATTAACGTGTCTCTCTAAGTTTGCAAATACACATGTATGGCATTCTGAAGTTGGAAGATACAGCAGACACCCAATGTATACACCTAGAGGTGTATATCTCTCAGCGTATGTATGCCCAGAGCTTAATTTAACCCTTATTTTAGTGAGTAAAGTATTTTCCCCTCTGGTGGTGAGCAGGTTATGTGCGCACCTCTGTACTACCACAACACAACACACTTGTCACCGCAACACAACACACTTATCACCGCAACACAACACACTTATCACCGCAACACAACACTTATCACCGCAACACAACACACTTATCACCGCAACACAACACACTTATCACCGCAACACAACACACTTATCACCGCAACACAACACTTATCACCACAACACTTCCATTCAGCCTTAATGACCCTCGTAAAATTGATAGGCTTTAAGCACCATTAACCAGCTATGCAAAACATACTTTTGTCTCAATACCAGTTAAAATATACGTAAAATATATGCCATACATATGTTAAAATGCCACGCGTAGAGAGATTCTTATTTTGAAGGAAGTGGTAAATGAACACACACATACACATTCATACGATACACTAACGTCGGATATAACTCATTCACATCAGCCGGTAATTAAAAGCGAAACGCTAAACAAGGAACTAGAAACACACGGTTTGCGCCAACGCCCACCGGATATGTGAACTAACGATCACAAACTTTTTAGTGGCCCGCCGTGAGAGAGACAAAGTTGTCAGTAGTGAACTTTGGGATGGAAGATCTGCTGGGGCAAGTATTCTAAAGTTTGGTTCAGAGATATACGATGTATACACGCTGAGAAATGCACACCGCTCTGTATGTATATACAGGGATACATGCCACTCAGTGCATGTACATAAATACTTGGAGAGAAACACACCTCTCGGTGTATATACAGTGTGCAGACACTGAGAGATATACACACCTCTCTGTATATATACCCTGTTACCCAGCAGGTACACGACTGGCTATTCAGAGAACTGAGTATACAGAGACGAGTGTATCTCTCAGTGTATGTACACTGTGTATCTATCTATATACATCAGTTTATATATGCCAATAAATGTGTTTGTATATACGTACTTTGAGAGGTATGAATCTCTTTGTATATAGACTATATCTATAGGTGTATTTCAACAGATATGCACCACGGTGTATATACACTGAGATATACAATTATAAGTGTACATGCACCTAAATATACACATCTCAGTGTATACTCAGTGCTCTGATTAGCCAATCAAGCAACAAAGGTTAAACATTAAAGTATTCTTGACTAGGGGTGAATATGTAATGCGTAGTCTTAATTAATGACCCTCGTGTAGTTGATAGGCTTTAAACCTTAAACCAACCAAGCAATCAACCGACCAGCCAATTAATCAACCATCCAAAGACGCAAGCAACCAACTATGCAATGAACCAACCAACCAACCACAGTAGCAACCAAAACCAAAACCAAAATCCACCAAACAAGCCACCAACCCACCTTGCCGCTGACCAATAAGAAGCCAGTTGGATGCCTGGGTCAGTCGGCCATATTGGTCTTGACGCACAGAGCTTCTATGTTTTTCTCAACAAAAAGTGAAAATATCGGTGCATACAATGTTTAAAGTGGCGTTTCTGTCGACCACTTCAAATGAACAAACACTCGGGAGTATGACTGTCACTTGGAAAGAGAGAAAAAAGTGATAAATATAGCGCGTTCAACTGAAAATATAAAGGAGAGTGAAGACGGACGGAAGGTTAGTGATGCCTATGGCATCATCTCCAGTATTTTTTCGAATTATTGTTATTCTGAACGTCATTTCATTCAGTTATTTCTTACGTATAGTTACACATAATCACTGGTTAGTGTGTGTGTGTGGGGGGAAATAACGGTAGGGTGTTCCTGGCTGTTAAAGACTATAGCGAAGTGTAGCACACGATCACAGGTTGTTGTGGGAGGGAAAAAAATTAAAGTGGCAGGAGCAGTATTCTTTACTGTTATTTATCTATGTATTCTTTAGGCATGTTTTACTTCCCTTTCGCTAGGCACTGCATGACCCTTGTGGGTTTAGCGCTTTCCACAAGTTTAAGAAATTATTATTGGTATTATTATTATTATTGTTAGTATCAATATTATTTTTATTACCAGTATTGTTAATATTATTATTATTATTTTTGGTATTATTATTATTATTATTATTGCTATTATTATTATTATTATTATTATTGCTATTATTATTATTATTGCTATTATTATTATTATTGCTATTATTATTATTATTATTTTTATTTTTATTATTAACATTATTATTATTATTAACATTATTATTATTTACATTATTATTATTAACAATATTATTATTGCTATTATTATTATTATTATTATTAAAGCCTAGAAGGCCGTTCAACATTAGAAGGTCTATATAATTTATTTTAAAAGTGTTGTAATAGGCTCCAGCATTTTATGAGTAAACTGTGTTAGGTAAATTATCAATCCACAATGACTTGTTTGTGTAGTGTTTGTTCTACCTCACTAGGGTGAGCCTGGTGGTGCATGGTGTGGTGAGTAGTGTGGTACGTGGTGTGGTACATGGTGTGGTACGTGGTGTGGCGCATGGTGTGGTACGTGGTGTGGTAAGTGGTGTGGTACGTGGTGTGGTGCGTGGTGTAGTAAGTGGTGTGGTACGTGGTGTGGCGCATGGTGTGGTACGTGGTGTGGTACGTGGTGTGGTACATGGTTGCGTAATGGGGTTTAAAACCCTTGTGGGTTTAGCACTTAGTAACCCCGCCCGTGGTATGGTTTGTTTGGAATCGTGTCATTACGATTTCGTGAGTCAAGTTTAGCGCTTAGTGTTTATAGTAATAATAATAATAACAACATAATAATAATATTAATAGGGTTTAAAGCCTATCGAGTGCATGAGTGTCATTAAGACTGGGTGTAACCCTTTCACGACCAGTCAAGAATACTTAAATACTTAAAATATGGATTAAATTCTCAGCAAACGTACACAGAGAGGATACATACACCTCAGGTGTATGTATCCTCTCAGTGTAGGGGAGTAAGTGGAACATGGCAATATTGTCCCTTAGAGTTTAAAACTTATTGTATTTAAGATTTAGGGTCGGGATGAGTTAGGTTGGGATACAAGCCAGCCTAACCTAATCAAATCTAACCTAACCTTAGAAAACCCAGACAATTACATTTCTATAACACTTTGCACAACATGGAGCTATCTCCCTTGCAAAAAAAATCCACTAAATATTGTACACTGAACTATTAATAATCACCAAACTCGATAGGACTCCAAAACTCACTCGCTGTTGACTGCAGTATTTACTGACGTGTCTGTGGTTCCATATTCTCTTGTTGCAAGCATCTGTTTTTTTTTCAGAGAGTCTGGTGGTGCAGGCTCTTCCATGCTGCTGCTGTTGCTGCTGCAGCTTAGTCGAGAAATAGTTGGTGGTTGTTTACGTAGCAGTGAATAGAGACCTAGGTTTTGGTTGACTGTTGTGGGTTGGAGGTTCAGAGGTTTTGAAATGAGTTGAGTTAGGATAACAACTCTTAGCCTGTAAACAGAGACGGGATGATAACCTGTAAAAGAGCTATGACAAGATAATAGCTCTTAGCCTGTAAATGAGCTGAGGTAGCGTAACAGCACTTAGCCTGTAAAATCAACGGTGGAGAGACGAAAAAGTCCTTAATATATGTGGTGTGGGGTGTTTTGAACTTTATATTAATGTTCAATAAAGTAGGTTTAACATTGTCCAGCCTAACATACGACGCTCTTGTAATATTCTTTGTAGAGTCGTTCACAGTAGCTATAAATATAGGCGGCTGGAGGGTAGGTGAGTGGGTGTGAGTTGTATCTGCCTAGCATGGGCAGGTGTTCCTTCATTCTTGTGTGAGCAGGGACAGCAGGTGTAAGGAGACTTGCCCCTACGTCTCAAGGGTTAGCTTCGGATGCCAGGCGACAGGTCACCAAGGAATCGTTGTTAAAAAAAATCTATCCAAATTCCTTTTCGTTTTTAGAAAGGGTCTTGGGTGCGTTTTCTCTTACCAGAGTACTGCCTCTCTGCTGGCTGCTGCTGGGTTCTTTAGCCTAGCTTCACGAGCCATATCATACCTATTCCCCTCAAGGGAGGTTCCTTGACGCTGGTGAGGGGCTTTTGATCTAGGGAATTGGATCTGTGCTCCAGTTCCCTGAATTAAGACCTTCCATTCCCCCCTCCCACTTACGCTGTATAATCCTACGAGTTACGAGTTTAGCGCTCTTCCATGATTATAATAATTATACCTATTCTTAAAGCTGTAGGTGAATTATGTTTTTTCACTTTACTGAGTGTGTGTACTCACCTATTTGTACTCACCTATTTGTGGTTGCAGGGGTCGAGTCATAGCTCCTGGTCCCGCCTCTTCACTGATTGCTACTAGGTCCTCTCTCTCCCTGCTCCATGAGCTTTATCAAACCTAGTCTTAAAACTATGTATGGTTCCTGCCTCCACTATGTCGCTTTCTAGGCTATTCCACTTCCTGACAACTCTCTGACTGAAGAAATACTTCCTAACATCCCTTTGACTCATAGGAGTCTTCAACTTCCAATTGTGACCCCTTGTTTCTGTGTCCCCTCTCTGGAACATCTTGTCTCTGTCCACCTTATCTATTCCTCGCAGTATTTTATATGTCGTTATCATGTCTCCCCTAACCATCCTGTCCTCTAGTGTCGTCAGGCCGATTTCCCTTAACCTTTCTTCGTAGGACAATCCCCTTAGCTCTGGGACTAGTCTTGTTGCAAACCTTTGCACTTTCTCTAATTTCTTGACGTGCTTGACCAGTTGTGGGTTCCAAACTGGTGCTGCATACTCCAGTATGGGCCTGACGTATATGGTGTACAGAGTCTTGAATGATTCCTTAGTGAGGTATTGGAACGCTATTCTTAGGTTTGCCAGCCGCCCGTATGCTGCAGCAGTGTGTGTGTGTGTGTGTGTGTGTGTGTGTGTGTGTGTGTGTGTGTGTGTGTGTGTGTGTGTGTGAGAGAGTAGCACTCAGAACATTAGCTATGTAAGAGTTTGTCCAGCCCCTCAGTTATGGGTTGGCTTCATCCTTACCTTACTTTTTTCCTGTTTTGCTCCTCCAGTCCTTACCCTTGCTTCCTACTTCCTTGCTTTCATTGCTCCTGCCCCTTCTACCCTTGCTCCTACCACCTTCCTACCCTTGCTCCCTACCACCTTCCTACCCTTGCTCCACCTTCCTACCCTTGCTCCTACCACTTCCTACCCTTGCTCCTCCACCTTCCTACCCTTGCTCCCTACCACCTTCCTACCCTTGCTCCTACCACCTTCCTCCCTTGCTCCCTCCACCTTCCTACCCTTGCTCCCTACCACCTTCCTACCCTTTCTCCTCCACCTTCCTACCCTTGCTCCCTACCACCTTCCTACCCTTGCTCCCTCCACCTTCCTACCCTTCTCCTCCACCTTCCTACCCTTGCTCCTACCACCTTCCTACCCTTGCTCCTCCACCTTCCTACCCTTGCTCCCTACCACCTTCCCTGCCCTCTTTACCCTTGCTCCTCCCACCTTCCTACCCTTGCTCCCTACCACCTTCCTACCCTTTCTCTCACCTTCCTACCCTTGCTCCCTACCACCTTCCTACCCTTGCTCCTCTCACCTTCCTACCCTTGCTCCTACCACCTTCCTACCCTTGCTCCTCTCACCTTCCTACCCTTGCTCCTACCCTTCCTACCCTTGCTACCTTCCCTACCCTTCCTACCCTTGCTACCCTTTACCTCTACCTTGCTCCTCACCTACCCTTCTACCCTTGCTCCCTACCACCTTCCTACCCTTGCTCCCTCTCACCTTCCTACCCTTGCTACCCTTGCTCCCTCTCACCTTCCTACCCTTGCTCCCTACCACCTTCCTACCCTTGCTACCCTTGCTCCCTACCACCTTCCTACCCTTGCTCCCTCTCACCTTCCTACCCTTGCTCCCTACCACCTGCCTACCCTTGCTACCTACCACCTTCCTACCCTTCTCCTCTCCTCCCACCTTCCTACCCTTGCTCCCTACCACCTTCCTACCCTTTGCTCCCTTCCTACCTTCCTACCCTTGCTCCCTACCACCTTCCTACCCTTGCTCCCTCCACCTTCCTACCCTTGCTCCTACCACCTTCCTACCCTTGCTCCCTACCACCTTCCTACCCTTGCTCCCTCCCACCTTCCTACCCTTGCTCCCTACCACCTTCCTACCCTTGCTCCCTACCACCTTCCTACCCTTGCTCCCTCCCACCTTCCTACCCTTGCTCCCTACCACCTTCCTACCCTTTCTGCCTCCCACCTTCCTACCCTTCCTACCTCCCACCTTCCTACCCTTCCTCCTACCTTCCTACCTCCCACCTTCCTCCCACCTTCCTACCCTTGCTCCCTACCACCTTCCTACCCTTGCTCCCTCCCACCTTTCTATCCTTGCTCCCTCCCACCTTCCTACACCTTCCTACCTCCCACCTTCCTCCCACCTTCCTCCCACCTTCCTACCCTTGCTTCCTCCCACCTTCCTCCCCTTCCCTACCTCCACCTTCCTCTTCCTACCTCCCACCTTCCTCCCACCTTCCTACCCTTCCTCCCTCCTACATTCCTACCCTTGCTCCCTCCCACCTTACTACGCTTGCTCCCTCCAACCTTCCTACCCTTGCTCCCTCCAACCTTCCTACCCTTGCTCCCTCCCACCTTCCTACCCTTGCTTCCTCCCACCTTACTACCCTTCCTCCCTCCCACCTTCCTCCCACCTTCCTACCCTTCCTCCCTCCTACCTTCCTACCCTTCCTCCCTCCCACCTTCCTACCCTTCCTCCCCACCTTCCTACCCTTGCTCCCTCCCACCTTTCTACCCTTGCTCCCTACCTCCCTTCTACCTTTGCTCCCTCCCTCCCTCCTACACTTGCTCCCTCCCAACTACCCTTTTTGCTTTGTCTTCTCTCATATCCTCCCATTTCTTCCTTTCTCCTCCCCTCTTACACTGTGTTTTTTCCCACTCTTTCGATCTTCCTCTCCCCTTCTTACCCTCCCTCCTGCCCACTTCTCTTCCTCCTCCTTCAAATCCTCCTGCCCTCATACCTCCCATCGCCTCCCCTCCGCCTCATCCTCCTCCCCTCCCCACCCGTCCTCTTCCCGTCCCCAACATCTGTCTTACCAAACTGTTATTACTCGGCCACGACACACTGCCCACATCCATCATCTTTTCATACCTTATTATTATTATTATTATTATTATTATTATTATTATTATTATTATTATTAATATTAATAATATTATTATTAAAGTGACAAGACAATTATTACATTTTTTGTGTGTAGTAATCTAACAAGACGCGTGTGTGTGTGTGTACTCACCTAGTTGTAATCGCCTAGTTGTGGTTGCAGGGGTCGATTCACAGCTCCTGGCCCCGCCTCTTCACTGTCCGCTACTCGGTCACTCTTCCCGCTCCATGAGCTTTATCACACCTCTTCTTAAAGTTACGTATGGATCCTGCTTCCTGTGTGTGTGTGTACTCACCTAGTTGTGGTTGCTGGGGTCGAGTCACAGCTCCTGGCCCCGCCACTTTACTGGCCGCTACTGGGTCACTCTTCCTGCTCCATGAGTTTTATCATACCTCTTCTTAAAGCTATGTATGGGTCCTTCCTCCACAACATCACTTCCCAAACTATTCCACTTCCTGACCACTCTGTGACTGAAGAAATACTTCCTAACATCCCTGTGATTCATCTGAGTTTTCAACTTCCAACTGTGACCCCTTGTTGCTGTGTCCCATCTCTGAAACAATCTGTCTCTGTCCACCTTGTCGAATCTTCTCAGTATTTTATATGTCGTTATCATGTCCCCCCTAGCTCTCCTGTCCCCAGTGTCGTCAAGTCGATTTCCCTTAACCTCTCCTCGTAGGACATACCCCTTAGCTCCGGGACTAGTCTTGTTGCAAACCTTTGCATTTTCTCTAGTTTCTTTACGTGCTTGGCTAGTTGTGGGTTCCAAACTGGTGCTGCATACTCCAATATGGGCCTAACGTAACGGTGTACAGGGTCCTGAATGATTCCTTATTAAGATGTCGGATGCTATTCTTAGGTTTGCTAGGCGCCCGTATGCTGCAGCAGTTATTTGGTTGATGTGCGCCTCAGGAGATGTGCTCGGTGTTATACTCACCCCAAGATCTTTTTCCTTGAGTGAGGTTTGTAGTCTCTGGCCCCCTAGACTGTACTGTGTGTGTGTGTGTGTGTGTGTGTGTGTTGTTAGTTGATTTTGGTGAAGGGTTCTTGATCCAAGGAATTAGTTACATTCCATTTCTTTTCTGAATTAGAATTCCATTTCCCAGGTGCTATGTGACCCTCTACGGGTTTACCTCTTCTTTTCCTTCTTCTTCTTAATAATAATAATAATAAAATAATAATAGTAATAATGTCAAAATAACAATAATAATGATAATTAAAATAATTAGTTATATAATTATTATCGATTATTTTTGAGGACGTGAGTGGTTCATGTAAAATTGAATGATGTCTGACGGAGTGACGTCGCTGGTAACTGGGCGTCTTGATGTATAATGGTCATCTTATGGGTGTCCAAGAGATGATAGGCGGGGGGGGGGGAAGAAGGCCTTGAGAGCACTGACGTTATTCTTAATGGTAAGTTTAGTGACATCTTTGAGGGGTCGAGGCCAGAGATGAGTAGTTGGTTGGAGCAGAGGTGCTACTCCAGAGAGTACAGATGGAGGTGTGGCACTCCAAAGAGGAGAGGTGGTCCTCCAAGGAGAAAAGTTGGGGAGGTAAATGTACTCATTTCCTGAGTGGCTGATTGTGTAAGGATGCTAAGTTGCTGATATCCTCCTCCTCCTCCTCTTCCTCCACTTTCTATTTTTCCCTTTCTTGCTATTTTTCTTCCTCCTCTTCCTTCGCCTCTTCCTTCTCCTCCTCCTCCTGCTCCTCCTCCTCCTCCTCCAGCGATCGTCACCGACTAATTACCGAGCATGGAAAGGCAGCTTACCACAAGACAGATTAGATCCTCCGTGAAGAGGATTTAATACCATGCGGCACACCTTATGAAACCCCAGTGTGGTGTTGAAGTGAAGGAGAGGAGGCTTCCAGCATGCAGTGTGGTGAGGGAGAGGAGGCTTCCGGCATGCAGTGTGGTGAGGGAGAGGAGGCTTCCAGCATGCAATGTGGTGAGGTAGAGGAGGCTTCCAGCATGCAGTGTGGTGAGGGAGAGGAGGCTTCCAGCATGCAGTGTGGTGAGGTAGAGGAGGCTTCCAGCATGCAGTGTGGTGAGGTAGAGGAGGATTCAGCATGCAGTGTGGTGAGGGAGAGGCTTCCAGCATGCAGTGTGGTGAGGTAGAGGAGGCTTCCAGCATGCAGTGTGGTGAGGTAGAGGAGGCTTCCAGCATGCAGTGTGGTGAGGTAGAGGAGGCTTCCAGCATGCAGTGTGGTGACGTAGAGGAGGCTTCCATCATGCAGTGTGGTGAGGGAGAGGCTTCCAGCATGCAATGTGACGAGGGAGAAGCTTCCAGTATGCAGCGTGTCGAGGGAGAGGAGGATTCCAGCACACAGCATGTCGAGGGAGAGAAGGCTTCCAGCATGCAGTGTGGTGAGGGAGAGGCTTCGAGCATGCAATGTGACGAGGGAGAGGCTTCGAGCATGCAGCGTGTCGAGGGAGAGGCTTCGAGCATGCAGCGTGTCGAGGGAGAGGCTTCGAGCATGCAGCGTGTCGAGGGAGAGGCTTCCAGCATGCAGCGTGTCGAGGGAGAGGCTTCAGCATGCAGCGTGTCGAGGGAGAGGCTTCGAGCATGCAGCGTGTCGAGGGAGAGGCTTCCAGCATGCAGCGTGTCGAGGGAGAGGCTTCCAGCATGCAGCGTGTCGAGGGAGAGGCTTCCAGCATGCAGCGTGTCCAGGGAGAGGCTTCCAGCATGCAGTGTGTCCAGGGAGAGGCTTCCAGCATGCAGTGTGTCCAGGGAGAGGAGGCTTCCAGCATGCAGCGTGTCGAGGGAGAGGCTTCCAGCATGCAGCGTGTCCAGGGAGAGGCTTCCAGCATGCAGCGTGTCCAGGGAGAGGCTTCCAGCATGCAGCGTGTCCAGGGAGAGGCTTCCAGCATGCAGTGTGTCCAGGAGAGGCTTCCAGCATGCAGTGTGTCAGGAGGTCGCATGCAGCGTGTCGAGAGAGGCTTCCAGCATGCAGCGTGTCAGGAGGCTCAGGCAGGGTCAGGAGGCTTCCAGCATGCAGTGTCCAGGAGAGGCTTCAGCATGCAGTGTGTCAGGAGAGGCTTCCAGCATGCAGCGTGTCCAGGGAGAGGCTTCCAGCATGCAGTGTGTCCAGGGAGAGACTTCCAGCATGCAGTGTGTCCAGGGAGAGGCTTCCAGCATGCAGTGTGTCCAGGGAGAGGAGGCTTCCAGCATGCAGTGTGTCCAGGGAGAGGAGGTTGTTAAATTCTATAATCTGCTTGAACTGCACTGCTATACACACCAGGATCATTGCACTCCTCCAGGGAAGCTCTAATCATTTAATATCACATAGCTGTAAGCCCCTTCCAGGAAGCTCATCACTTATAATCCTTTCCTTACGTCACTTACAAAAGCCACTGCTCAACAAAAACTTTCTTGCTTAAGTACTAGTAATAAGTTAACAAAAGTTACATACCCTGATGGATCTAAGCAGGAGTCTACTGGCAGAGATGCATCTGCTCTTGTTGTCACCTTCCTAGCAACTATGTTGAACATAAGTGGTAGACAGTACCGACAAGATGAAAATTAGACACAGGTTCAACATCTGGGTATCTTTATTGTAGACGTTTCGCCAACCAGTGGCTTTAAAAATACAAATTCGAGGACATAATTGATTACTTTATCTTTTGTATATAGTTCTACTGTCTTCCAATTATGTTCTCGAGTGTGTATTGATAAAGCCGCTGGATGGCAGAAAGTCTACAATAGAGATATCAAATGTTGCACATGTGTCTAATTTTCAACTATGTTGAGTTAAGCATAACAATTAACAACTGGGAGTGTTTCTTCACTGCTGACCGAATTGTTTGACATCCTAATGCATTAAAGTTAACTTATGACAGTTAGCTTGACTCTTTTGATTATTACTGAATCTAACATTATCATTGAGAACTCTTGACTCACATGATGACTTGTTGTTATTGTTGGGTTTTACAGGGCCACTGACAGCGTACGCCGTATCGAACCCTGCCTTCCAGTGCCCGGAAAAGAAACCCGGTGAGTAGATATCGATAAAATCAGAGCGAAAGAATTTTATGTACAATTTTTATGAATACTATACATTAAATTACTCCTGAGTGATAATGTGATAAATTAACCAAAGCCAGTCGATATAGTGCGTAACGACAGTAGTTTGTTGGACTATGTATTAGTAGAAAAAAAAAGACTGATGGGTAGACTACAAGATGTTTATGTTTATAGAGGCGCCACAGATATATCAGATGACTTTTTTAAATTGTAGCTACAGTGAGAGTTAAAGTTAGATGAGTGTAATTGAAGAGAGCGCCGAAAAGAATAAGCATACACACACACATTCATAGCTTTAAGAAGAGGCATGATAAAGCTCATGGCGCAGGGAGAGTGACCCAGTAGTGGCCAGTGAAGAGGTGGGGCCAGGAGCTATGACTCGACCCCTGCAACCACAACTAGGTGAGTACACACACACACACACACACACACATACACATATATATATATATATATATATATTCTCAGCAGTCACTGGATCTTGGTCGGTAGTGACTGTACTGTGAGATAGTGACTTACCCCACCACTGTCTACTGTCCACCAGCATGTAGAAAGTGACCCCAGAATCAGGAGAAATGAACCCCAGATTCTGGGGAAAATTGAACCCCAGCTTCTTGGAAAATTGAACCCCGGTTTCTGGGGAAATTAAGCCAAGTTTCTGTGGAATTGAACCCCAGCTTCTGGGGAAAATAAAGCCCAGTTTCTGGGGAAATTGAAGGATACCATTTCATACCAACACTTATTCTTCACTGAAAATTCTGAGTTGTCTGAGACTATCAGTCAAGTCTTTCATTAAACCAGTTAACTCATGAAACAGTCAGCTTATTAACTGAACTAACTGAGGTGTCCCGTAGCTCGATTGTTAGAGCATTCATCTCACACATTGAGGTCCGTGGTTCGATCCCCGGTACGGGGGAAAACATTAGGACGTGCTTCCTTAAGACACACCTGCTGTCCACATTCACCTGTCAGTAAAATGGGTACCTGGGTGTTAGTCGACTGGTGTGGGTCGCATCCTGGGGACAAAATTGACCTGATTTGCCCCGAAATGCTCTGCATAACAAGGGACTTTCTATATATTAGTATGCCATTGATGTTATCTATGGTCTGTATACATTGTTCATGTGTTAGTAGAAATAAAGATTATTATTATTATTATTATTATTATTATTTTTATTATTAAATGAATCAACTCCTTCATTAAATACCATAAGGAATTCTCTGTCTACTGTTCCATTGTTTACGACACAGAATCAACATGAAAGGATTTCTGGAATAAAAGACTGCCACGGTATAAAACTATTTACTCCTGCCCACTACCATTATAAAACCTCTATCTCTTACTCAAAAAATTATCTCACGAGAAAAATTTGAAAAATACCAGCTATTCAAAAAATGGTCCATTAAGGCTAACACAGTCTCTCTAGGACTCTCAACTAACACAATATTTTTGTATTAGCTATCTCTTAAAAATCTATAAAAAAAAATGTGTAGACTGTGACTTTAAGGTGTTCACTATGTACTA
This sequence comes from Cherax destructor, assembly GCA_009830355.1. Lineage (NCBI taxonomy): Eukaryota > Metazoa > Arthropoda > Malacostraca > Decapoda > Parastacidae > Cherax > Cherax destructor. Next base: position 55,038 of record WNWK01001958.1, read on the forward strand.
TATCTCACTAAAATGGGCTGAGTTGGAGCCCTAGGCGCCGGAAGGTGATACCATGGTAACTATGGGTGGTTGGTGGGTTGGTTAATTTGGGTTGGTCAGCTACTCTACGGGTCATTAAAGGTGCATGTCACCTGTTCAATACCAGTCATGAGTGTTTTAATTAACTTAAAGTAAGCTCTCAGTGTTTGTACACTGACAGAATACTGCTCTCAATGTATTTATACCGAGAAAATGCTCCTCTTAGTGTGTATATACTGAGAGAATACACCTCAGTGTATGTACACTTGGGAGAATACTCCTCGTAGTGTATATACACTTGAGAGAATACTCCTCGTAGTGTATATATACCGAGAATACACCTCTCATTGTGTGTATATACTGAGAGAATACACCTCTCAGTGTATATATAGAGTACTCCTCTCAGTGTATATATACTGAGAATACACCTCTCAGTGTGTGTATATATTAAGAGAATACTCCTTATCAGTGTATATATACTGAGACAAGGTCCCCTCAAGGGAGGTTCCTTGACGCTGGTGAGGGGCTCTTGATCTAGGGAATTAGATCTGTGCTCTGGTTCCCTGAATTGAGTCTGAATACCTTCCATTCCCCCCCCCACATGCGCTGTATAATCCTACGGGTTTAGCGCTCCCCTATGATCGCAATAATAATAAATCCTGACGCGAGTCTTAGTTATATGATGACCCGTAGCTGTAACCTTTGGTCATCTGACCGAGGCCTTCCACTGGCTTACCCCTTTAAAAATTATAGTTTATATATCTACTGAGAGAATACACTCTCAGTGTATATATACTGAGAGTGGATTAGCTTCAGGGTCTGACAAGGTGAGTCAGGTGTAAATTACACCTCTGAACAGCCAATCCCAGTCCACTATACAATAAGTACGATTCTAGTAGAATATTGACCAATTAGAAATAACCCCTGTGGTTTAGCGCTTCTATTGATTATAATGACCAATTAGAAGCATTGTTTCACGAGCTTCTGGCTTGGTATTGGCTTGTCACAACTCTTTGTTTCATGACCCCTCTCAGCGTATGGACCAATAGCAGCCCTTGTTTCCCTGGCCTCTCACAGGTCACTGACCAATCACAACCCTTACTTTACCAGCCTCTTACAATGCACTGACCAATCACAACCATTGCTTTACTAGCCTCTTACAATGTACTGACCAATCACAACCCTTGCTTTACTAGCCTCTTACAATGTACTGACCAATCACAACCCTTGCTTTACTAGCCTCTTACAATGTACTGACCAATCACAACCCTTGCTTTACTAACCTCTTACAATGTACTGACCAATCACAACCCTTGCTTTACTAGCCTCTTACAATGTACTGACCAATCACAACCCTTGCTTTACTAGCCTCTTACAATGTACTGACCAATCACAAACCTTGCTTTACTAGCCTCTTACAATGTACTGACCAATCACAACCCTTGCTTTACTAGCCTCTTACAATGTACTGACCAATCCAACCTGTACTGCCTCTTACAATGTACTGACCAATCACAACCCTTGCTTTACTAGCCTCTTACAATGTACTGACCAATCACGTGCGTCTCACAGCATTGACCAATATATAGCCGAGAGAATGAGAGATAATCAGATTCGCTCCAAGGAAGTGAAGGTTAGCTCCAAACCCGAGGATCAAGAGCACTTCAAACCAGCATCAAGGAATCCTTCCCCTTGAAGGGTCATACCTTGATAATTCTTACCTAAATTTACCTTATAAAGCAGTGATGCAATTTTTGCCTATTTCAGTGAAAAATTGTGTTGTGAGTATTTATTTATTGACCTGGTTTATAGTCATTGTTGACCTAGTTTATAGTCATTTTACCTAGTTTGTAGTCATTGTTGACCTAGTTTATAGTCATTGTTGACCTAGTTTATAGTCATTGTTGACCTAGTTTATAGTCATTGTTGACCTAGTTTATAGTCATTGTTGACCTAGTTTATAGTCATTGTTGACCTAGTTTATAGTCATTGTTGACCTAGTTTATAGTCATTGTTGACCTAGTTTATAGTCATTGTTGACCTAGTTTATAGTCATTGTTGACCTAGTTTATAGTCATTGTTGACCTAGTTTATAGTCATTGTTGACCTAGTTTATAGTCATTGTTGACCTAGTTTATAGTCATTGTTGACCTAGTTTATAGTCATTGTTGACCTAGTTTATAGTCATTGTTGACCTAGTTCATAGTCATTGTTGACCTAGTTATAGTCATTGTTGACCTAGTTTGTAGTCATTGTTGACCTAGTTTATAGTCATTGTTGACCTAGTTTATAGTCATTGTTGACCTAGTTTATAGTCATTGTTGACCTAGTTTATAGTCATTGTTGACCTAGTTTATAGTCATTGTTGACCTAGTTTATAGTCATTGTTGACCTAGTTTATAGTCATTGTTGACCTAGTTTATAGTCATTTATTGACCTAGTTTATGGTCATTTATTGACCTAGTTTATAGTCATTTACTAGATTATAGTCATTTATTGACATAGTTTATAGTCATTTATTGACATAGTTTATAGTCATTTACTAGATTATAGTCATTTATTGACCTAGTTTATAGTCATTTACTAGATTATAGTCATTTATTGACCTAGTTTATAGTCATTTACTAGTTTATAGTCATTTATTGACTTAGTTTATAGTCATTTATTGACCTAGTTTATGGTCATTTATTGACCTAGTTTATAGTCATTTATTGACCTAGTTTATAGTCATTTATTGACCTAGTTTATAGTCATTTATTGACTTAGTTTATAGTCATTTATTGACCTAGTTTATAGTCATTTATTGACCTAGTTTATAGTCATTTATTGACCTAGTTTATAGTCATTTATTGACCTAGTTTATAGTCATTTATTGACCTAGTTTCTAGTGATCATCTGGTGGAGCCAGAAGTGATCCCTGACTCAGGAATATCACTCGCAGCAGCGCTTCTTAATTAACCCAAACATCAAAGAGGAAACTTTAAAATACGTTACATTCCCTCCTGGATCATAATTAAGTTTCATAATGGGTCCAGGAGGGTTGCTTATATATGAGACGATCGATGTGACATAAGATTTTCTTTTTACTTCTCTGTTTTTCTATGGTAGTGGGTTGATCTTGTGAAACATCTGTGTATCTGGTCAGTAGGTGGTAGTGGTTGTATCTTGTGATTAGTGTATATGGTGGAGTTCGGACAGTAACTGGTTGTGGTTGTATCTTGTTTAGGATCTCTGTGATTGGTCAGTAGGTTAGTGGTTGTATCTGTTTAGGTTTGTGATTGACATAATGGCGTTTGTTCTTGTTAGGTCCCTGTGATTGGTCAGTGGTGAGGTTGTATCTTGTTTAGGTCCCTGTGATTGGTCAGTAGGTGTGTATCTTGTTATTAATTATCTGTGATTGGTCAGTAGGTAATAGTGGTTGTATCTTGTTTAGGTCTCTGTGATTGGTCAGTAGGTGGTAGTGGTTGTATCTTGTTTAGGTCTCTGTGATTGGTCAGTAGGTGGTAGTGCTTGTATCTTGTTTAGGTATCTGTGATTGGTCAGTAGGTGGTAGTGGTTGTATCTTGTTTAGGTCTCTGTGATTGGACAGTAACTGGTTGTGGTTGTATCTTGTTTAGGGCCCTGTGATTGGTCAGTAGGTGATAGTGGTTGTATCTTGTTTAGGTCTCTGTGATTGGTCAGTAGCGGGAAGTGATTGTATCTTGTTTAAGTCTCACTCTGTGACTGATGAACACCGACTTAGAGAAATAATAGCAAGGAACGTGTTCCGTGCTATTATTTATGGTAACTGGGCCAACATTCGCCAGACCTTCCCTGTACATACGTTAATTCAGGCATACCTTGGCCAGGCCTCCCTTACCACTGCTCCATTGTTTTCATGGTACCAACCTTAGTTCCTAGCGTTTGTATATATATAATATATATACCAACATCACAAATATTATTCATCAGAGCTAGAAAGAGAATACTAAAGACGATTTTTTTTCAGAATTGAAAACGAGTGGTGATAGGAGAAGGAGGAGGAGGAAATGGTTGAGGGTTTAGGAAGAAAATATACTTACCATAATAGATAAGAGTAGTGGTATCACATAATATGGTAAGTCTTTCATTCGCTTGGATATATCAATTCAAACCACAATGGCCAAGAATATTGGTGGATACGTATGTATATTCACACACGTGAATGTGTGTGTGGGGCACGTGTAAACCACATCGGTCTGCTTTCCTTCCAGAGTCTCCGTAATATTGTCATGATGATGTAAGCTTGACCCTCCGTCCGCTAGTAGTAGCCAGGTCTGTGACCAGTCAAGACTGTTGCTGACAGCATACGGTCAGTAACTGCAGCTTGCTGAACTAAATGACAGCAACATGATATCCCACAAACATATGCTTCAGTGATATGTTGTAGTGATATGTATTGGATAGATATGTTGAGTCAAACACTGGTTATGAATTAGCATATGTGAAGACGTAATTCTAGGAAGTAATGAAGGCGTGTAGAATTAGAGGATTAAGGTGTCATAAAAATGTAAGGGGAGATGTGACGGGGATGTGTCGTAGACATGACAGGAATGTGTCACAACCAAAACCCGTGCTGGACACAGTGATCTGAGAGTGTCACTGACTTACTCGGGGTGCTAGATACAGTGATCTGAGTGTCACTGATTTACTCGTGGTTCTGGACACAGTGATCTGAGTGTCACTGACTTACTCGTGGTTCTGGACACAATAATCTGAGTGTCACTGACTTACTCATGGTTCTGGACACAGTGATCTGAGTGTCACTGACTTACTCGTGGTTCTGGACACAGTGATCTGAGTGTCATTGATCGGTACCCATGACTTCCTGCTTTTCTCTGGCTACTCTCACTTTTACATCAGTTTTAAAACGTTCCATCTCACAACCAAAAGAGAGTCAGGGTTCGATTCCCGGGCTGGACAAGACGTAATGCAAGTCTCCTTACACATCCCTCTGCCACTGTTCACACCTGCCATGGAAGTTGGTTGACTGTTGTGGATAGCATCCTGGGAAGTTTAAGATTAGAATTAGATTTAGATATATTATAGCACGTGAGACTCAGGTAGGGTTATACGAGTGGGTTATACAAATGGGCTGGATTATGTAAGTGGGTTGGGTTACGAGAGTTGGTTTTGTTACGAGAGTTGGTTGGGTTACGAGAGTTGGTTGGGTTACGAGAGTGGGTTGGGTTCGTTCGTTAAATTGCATCTCAAAGAGATGTGATTGACTTTTTGGCCTAGGTGGTCAAAAGTCAATCAACATTGCACCCAGAAAGACGTGGATTCTGTCAATCCACGTCTTCACTTGCACGTCACTGTTGCTCTTTTCTTGTAACATACAAGACGTGTCTTGCAAGATAAATCACTGCAAGTTGTGACCCACAAGATACAGATACACTGAAAGTTGGGACCCACAAGATAGATACACTGCAAGTTTGACCACAAAATACAGATACACTGCAAGTTGTGACCCACAAGATACAGATACACTGCAAGTTGTGACCCACAAGATACAGATACACTGCAAGTTGTGACCCACAAGATACAGATACACTGCAATTTGTGACCCACAAGATACAGATACACTGCAAGTTGTGACCCACAAGATACAGATACACTGCAAGTTGTGACCACAAGATAGATACTGAAGTTGTGACCCACAAGATACAGATACACTGCAAGTTTGACCCACAAGATACAGACACTGCAAGTTGTGACCCACAAGATACAGATACACTGCAAGTTGTGACCCACAAGATACAGATACACTGCAAGTTGTGACCCACAAGATACAGATACACTGCAAGTTGTGACCCACAAGATACAGATACACTGCAAGTTGTGACCCACAAGATACAGACACTGCAAGTTGTGACCACAAGTACAGATACTGAAAGTTGTGACCCACAAGATACAGATACACTGAAAGTTGTGACCCACAAGATACAGATACACTGCAAGTTGTGACCCACAAGATACAGATACACTTCACACTACTGTAGTAGCCAAGTCTTGCAAGATACAGACAAGTTACATGCACCAACTGGATACAAAAATAATAAAGTTATCAATAGTAGATTTTCTATGGCACTAAAATCACGAGTTAACACAATCCTCCTCATCTCTAGATTACTGACACAATCCTAAACTAATCCTTCCAGGAGAGCTAACCAGATATGAACTAGAAGTGAGCCGTTGACAGACTTCTGAGGGAGTACTTGGCACTAGTGCCGAAGGGATCGGCGAGAGTGCCACTGATAGTAAAGATGGAGCAGCGTGGAGGCTTCGGGTAGATGGAAGAGTTTGTTCGTTGAAGTTGGACCTCGGGTTCAGGCTTGGTGGAGTGGCACTCCGACTGGTCTCCTCTGAGGTTGAGAGAAGCAGCATCCCCAGCATCCAAGGTTGGAGGTTGGAACGCAGCGCTGGGGATATCTGGAAGCGAGTAAGCACTAGTGTCACAGGCTAGAGGCAAGTGTGGGTTCGAAGGTTCTTCGTAATGACTCCAGGAGTCGAAAGTTGGAGTACCGAGACGATCACAGGAGAAATTGAGCTGAGGACTAGAGGACAATTCCGAGAGAGATGGCGAGGCCATCTCGTCCTCGAAGCATCTCGTTCCTGGGATACTTGTGGACGTGCGTCTGCAGTACACGTCACTGAGGCGTCGACTGGAGTGGAGTATGGCATTGAGTCGTACTTGAAGTTCATCACCAGCGGTAGTGCGAGTATCCAGCCTAGTGGTGGTGGGCGAGGCGCTTGTGAGGAGGCTGTGACTTACTCCTTCCTCGCGGGATCTGACGAAGGAGTGAGAGGCAGCCAGGTTCTCCTCGACTCTCTTAGGACACCGCAGGAAGATGGGTTCTACCTGCTTTATGTAAGATGCTGCAGACGTTGAGTGAGTGACAGCATCACTTGTAGACCCCGAGACACTCGACTCTTCTTCTTCCTCCTCGACACTAAGAGTACCAAGCTGGCCCTCGCTCTCTCTTTCTCCTCCCTCTTTCTTAACCTCACACGTGGAGGAAGTGGAAGACGGAGAGGAAAATAAGGAAGATGGAGAAGAGCAAGAGGGAGAGGAGGCAACAGATGGAGGACATTCAGTGGGAGGGACGTCCGTGGAGCCGCCATCTTTGTTGACGCCCGTGATGATGGCAACTTTAGACACGGACGAACACGACGACGATGACGACGAGGAAGAACTTGAAGAGGACGACGATGAGGAGGAACGTGTCCGGTCATCACGTAGTGACGCTGACAACCTCTGGCGCGACACACGGGCCCTGGGAGAGAGAGAGAGAGAAAGTTATGACAATTACCCGTGTGCCCTCACTAGCGACCCTGACAACCTGTCATAGCACACTGAACACCAAAGAGAAACGCAGCATTATGAGAGGGGGGCGAGTGTGTGTGTGTGTGTGTGTTTCCGTGTTTGTGTTTAATATCGCTCTCGTTCTCTGAAGAGACGGGAGAAAGTTTTATAATTTACGGAGCGCTGGGACCAAAAGTTCATTGAGGGCTCTTTGAGGACGGAGGATCGAGCCTCCATCACTCTTGCTCTGAATGACTCTCAGATTCACTGCTACACACATTTTTACCATGTTCTATGCGTTAAAATATTTTCCACTCACACACGAAAGCTAAAATTAACCTTTCAAGGTTAACATTCACACAAGCTAACATGACAAAACACTAACGTAATATCACTTAACGTTAAACTATCTAGCATCAGTTAAAATAACATAAAACTGTCGTTTATTACAGTACGTTGAGTGGAATTTTTCAGATCCCTACATCTATCTTGTGTGAATTAAGTGGCTTACAAAACCAACACGTTGATAAATCACTCCATGGAGTGAACACATCGACTCCAGACTGAGGGACTGATTACCTCAAACTCCTCCTCATCTTCCACCTTTTTCTGCATTGGACTGTAGAAGCCGCTGTGTGGCAAAACGTTTCCAGAATAAAGAGGCCCAAATATTGCACAAGTGTCTCATTCATGTACATCTACCCTGGTAGTTTGTGTACTTCCATGACATTTAAGACAAGAAGTAATATGTACACAGCCACAGCATAAACACTGTGTTGAACACCACAAAAACATCTCAGTCGACGCTAAAATGAAAGAGAAAACTCCCCGCATTTCGCTCACTTTTACGCTCACTTTTACGCTCACTTTTACGCTCACTTTTTTTGCTCCAAAACAAAACCTTGAAGACCAACACAAAAATTCTAGAACAAGTTTATATTGAGGCAACGTTTTGCTCTGTGTACGTATTGATAAAGCTCTACAGAGAGCGAAACGTTCTTTTCCAAACTCCCCCTCACTTCTACAACCCTCCCCTCACTTCTACAACCCTCCCCTCACTTCTACAACCCTCCCCTCACTTCTACAACCCTCCCCTCACTTCTACAACCCTCCCCTCACTTCTACAACCCTCCCTCACTTCTACAACCCTCCCTCACTTCTACAACCCTCCCTCACTTCTACAACCCTCCCCTCACTTCTACAACCCTCCCTCACTTCTACAACCCTCCTCTAACTCCTCACTTCTACAACATCCCCTCCTTCTACAACCTCCCCTCCTTCTACAACCTCCCCTCGCTTCTACAACCTCCCCTCGCTTCTACAACCTCCCCCTCGCTTCTACAACCCTCCCTCACTTCTACAACATCCCCCTCGCTTCTACAACCTCCCCTCGCTTCTACAACCTCCCCTCGCTTCTACAACCTCCCCTCGCTTCTACAACCTCCCCTCGCTTCTACAACCTCCCCTCGCTTCTACAACATCCCCTCGCTTCTACAACCCTCCCTCACTTCTACAACATCCCCTCCTTCTACAACCTCCCCTCACTTCTACAACATCCCCCTCCTTCTACAACCTCCCCTCGCTTCTACAACCTCCCCCTCGCTTCTACAACATCCCCCTCGCTTCTACAACCTCCCCCTCGCTTCTACAACCTCCCCCTCGCTTCTACAACCATCCCCTCATGTCCATAACTGTCCCCTCACGGCAAGAACCCTTCCCTCACGTCCATAACTGCTACTGCCACTACCTGTATTCGCAGAAACACATCTATACACCATGTAAGCGATGAGGGGTGTCTACACATACCTTCACATAGTAAACACGGATATACTTCCATAAGGGGGATTTAACACGCTTAATGACCAATTAACACATGCACACACGGATATAATTCCATAGGGGGGATTTAACACACTTAATGACCAATTAACACACTCTCAGAATCAAGCTTCGTAAAAAATAGTTTTGGATTTAATATGAGTCTTGGCTTAGAATTATATAAATTAAATTCATCTATAATTAATAAAATTCGTGAAGAATTTAAGATGTATTCGACAAGTTAAAAATCATACAACTTGGGGAGCATATGTGTCATGTCATTTTTTAAATACAAATCAGAAAATGCAGAAACAACACTTCACATGAGTAACGTCACGTTTGAACACTATCTATCATGTCATATAAATACAAATCAAGCGAAATGTTGCCAGTAATAAAAATAACGCATTAGTTTTACATGTGTGTCATTTTACCCGATATTTTGTTTATATTCAGAGAAATTATAAAGGAAACAGCGATATATTAAAAGTTAAAACAATATATAATACAATGATATATACCACGTCACATCCGTCCATCTCCAGAGGTGAGTGCTTCATAAAGATGAACCCGATTTCAAAAGAATACTGCCTTGAAATTGGGTCCATATTTTGAAACACCCTGTACAGTCTCTCTCACTCTTTGCTGAAGAAAACATTTGTTCTATTGATTTCACTCTGCCTAATATACACATTTCTCGACGATTAAATCCATTTTGTCTCATTTTTTCCAATGTTCTAACACTGTTATTTATAAAGAAAAAAGGTTTCATCTTTTCGATATTCATATATTTGAAAGATATAAGTTCCATTCTGACTTGCTAGGTGCATTCTGACTTGCTAGGTGCATTCTGACTTGCTAGGTGCATTCTGACTTGCTAGGTGCATTCTGACTTGCTAGGTGCATTCTGACTTGCTAGGTGCATTCTGACTTGCTAGGTGCATTCTGACTTGCTAGGTGCATTCTGACTTGCTAGGTGCATTCTGACTTGCTAGGTGCATTCTGACTTGCTAGGTGCATTCTGACTTGCTAGGTGCATTCTGACTTGCTAGGTGCATTCTGACTTCTAGGTGCATTCTGACTTGCTAGGTGCATTCTGACTTGCTAGGTGCATTCTGACTTGCTAGGTGCATTCTGACTTGCTAGGTGCATTCTGACTTGCTAGGTGCATTCTGACTTGCTAGGTGCATTCTGACTTGCTAGGTGCATTCTGACTTGCTAGGTGCATTCTGACTTGCTAGGTGCATTCTGACTTGCTAGGTGCATTCTGACTTGCTAGGTGCATTCTGACTTGCTAGGTGCATTCTGACTTGCTAGGTGCATTCTGACTTGCTAGGTGCATTCTGACTTGCTAGGTGCATTCTGACTTGCTAGGTGCATTCTGACTTGCTAGTGCATTTGACTTGCTAGGTGCATTCCTGACTTGCTAGGTGCATTCTGACTTGCTAGGTGCATTCTGACTTGCTAGGTGCATTCTGACTTGCTAGGTGCATTCTGACTTGCTAGGTGCATTTATTGCTTGCTAGGTGCATTCATTCTGACTTGCTAGGTGCATTTATTGCTTGCTAGGTGCATTCATTCTGACTTGCTAGGTGCATTTATTGCTTGCTAGTTGCATTCTGACTTGCTAGGTGCATTCTTTCTGACTTGCTATGTGCATTCTGACTTGCTAGGTGCATTCTGACTTGCTAGGTGCATTCTGACTTGCTAGGTGCATTCTGACTTGCTAGGTGCATTCTGACTTGCTAGGTGCATTATGACTTGCTAGGTGCATTCTGACTTGCTAGGTGCATTCTGACTTGCTAGGTGCATTATGACTTGCTAGGTGCATTCTGACTTGCTAGGTGCATTCTGACTTGCTAGGTGCATTCTGACTTGCTAGGTGCATTCTGACTTGCTAGGTGCATTATGACTTGCTAGGTGCATTTGACTTGCTAGGTGCATTATGACTTGCTAGGTGCATTTATTGCTTGCTAGGTGCATTCTGACTTGCTAGGTGCATTTACTGACTTGCTACGTACATTCTTGCTACGTACATTCTTACTTGCTACGTACATTCTTACTTGCTACGTACATTCATTTAAGTGATAAGTTGAGACCTTCGGTTCTATCCCCGTTAGGCTGGTGTGTCCAGTTCTCCTGTTCCATCTCCTTCAAGTTGGTACGTTCATTCCTTCACTTGTTCCATCATCATGTTCATTCCTTCACTTGTTCCATCATCATGTTCATTCTTCACTTGTTCCATCATCATGTTCATTCTTCACTTGTTCCATCATCATGTTCATTCCTTCACTTGTTCCATCATCATGTTCATTCCTTCACTTGTTCCATCATCATGTTCATTCTTCACTTGTTCCATCATCATGTTCATTCCTTCACTTGTTCCATCATCATGTTCATTCCTTCACTTGTTCCTATCATCATGTTCATTCCTTCACTTGTTCCATCATCATGTTCATTCCTTCACTTGTTCCATCATCATGTTCATTCCTTCACTTGTTCCATCATCATGTTCATTCCTTCACTTGTTCCATCATCATGTTCATTCCTTCACTTGTTCCATCATCATGTTCATTCCTTCACTTGTTCCATCATCATCATGTTCATTCCTTCACTTGTTCCATCATCATGTTCATTCCTTCACTTGTTCCATCATCATCATGTTCATTCCTTCACTTGTTCCATCATCATGTTCATTCCTTCACTTGTTCCATCATCATGTTCATTCCTTCACTTGTTCCATCATCATCATGTTCATTCCTTCACTTGTTCCATCATCATGTTCATTCCTTCACTTGTTCCATCATCATGTTCATTCCTTCACTTGTTCCATCATCATGTTCATTCCTTCACTTGTTCCATCATCATCATGTTCATTCCTTCACTTGTTCCATCATCATGTTCATTCCTTCACTTGTTCCATCATCATGTTCATTCCTTCACTTGTTCCATCATCATCATGTTCATTCCTTCACTTGTTACATCATCATGTTCATTCCTTCACTTGTTCCATCATCATGTTCATTCCTTCACTTGTTCCATCATCATGTTCATTCCTTCACTTGTTCCATCATCATCATCATGTTCATTCCTTCACTTGTTCCATCATCATGTTCATTCCTTCACTTGTTCCATCATCATCATCATGTTCATTCCTTCACTTGTTCCATCATCATGTTCATTCCTTCACTTGTTCCATCATCATGTTCATTCCTTCACTTGTTCCATCATCATGTTCATTCCTTCACTTGTTCCATCATGCTCATTCCTTCACTTGTTCTATCATCATGTTCATTCCTTCACTTGTTCCATCATCATGTTCATTCCTTCACTTGTTCCATCATCATGTTCATTCCTTCACTTGTTCCATCATCATGCTCATTCCTTCACTTATTCTATCATCATGTTCATTCCTTCACTTGTTCCATCATCATGTTCATTCCTTCACTTGTTCCATCATCATGTTCATTCCTTCACTTGTTCCATCATCATGTTCATTCCTTCACTTGTTCTATCATCATGTTCATTCCTTCACTTGTTCCATCATCATGTTCATTCCTTCACTTGTTCCATCATCATGTTCATTCCTTACTTGTTCCATCATCATGTTCATTCCTTCACTTGTTCCATCATTTCATTCCTTCATGTTCCATATCATGTTCATTCCTTCACTTGTTCCATCATCATGTTCATTCCTTCACGTGTTCCATCATCATGTTCATTCCTTCACTTGTTCCATCATCATGTTCATTCCTTCTCTTGTTCCATCATCATGTTCATTCCTTCACTTGTTCCATCATCATGTTCATTCCTTCTCTTGCTCCATCATGTTCATTCCTTCTCTTGTTCCATCATCATGTTCATTCCTTTACTTTTTCCATCATGTTCATTCCTTCTCTTGCTCCATCATGTTCATTCCTTCACTTGTTCCATCATCATCATGTTCATTCCTTCACCTTTTCCATCATGTTCATTCCTTCTCTTGTTCCATCGTGTTCATTCCTTCGCTTGTTCCATCGTGTTCATTCCTTCGCTTGTTCCATCGTGTTCATTCCTTCACTTTTTCCATCATGTTCATTCCTTCTCTTGTTCCATCGTGTTCATTCCTTCGCTTGTTCCATTCATTCCTTCACTTGTTCCATCGTGTTCATTCCTTCACTTTTTCCATCATGTTCATTCCTTCACTTGTTCCATCATCATCATGTTCATTCCTTCACTTTTTCCATCATGTTCATTCCTTCTCTTGTTCCATCGTGTTCATTCCTTCACTTGTTCCATCGTGTTCATTCCTTCACTTTTTCCATCATGTTCATTCCTTCACTTGTTCCATCATCATCATGTTCATTCCTTCACTTTTTCCATCATGTTCATTCCTTCACTTGTTCCATCATCATCATGTTCATTCCTTCACTTTTTCCATCATGTTCATTCCTTCACTTGTTCCATCATGTTCATTCCTTCACTTGTTCCATCATCGAGTTTTCTCTTCCCTGTTCAGCTTTATTTCCTGTTTTTCTTTTACTGTCATTTTTCTTGTGCTGTGTCAGTGTGTCGAGTCTTTGCTTCCCTCTTCTCTGGCTATTATCAGTCCCTCAGTTTATCCTCTTGCATTCGCTTCTGTCTCTTTTGTTTTGTTTTTGTGTGTGTACTCACCTATTTATGGTTACAGGGGTCGATTCACAGCTTCTAGCCCCGCCTCTTTGCTGGTCGCTACTTGGTCCTCACTCTCTCCTTGCTTCAAGAGCTTTATCATACATCTTATTAAAGCTGTGTATGGCTCCTGCCTCAACTACTTCACTGTCCAGATTGTTCCACTTCCTGACAACTGTGTGTGTATTTGTGTTCTTCCTTCTATAGTTACTCCATGTTCTTGCTCTCTTGGTTTCTTCCCTCCTTCTTTGGTTTTATCATTTCCTCTTCTTCTGGGTACGAACTTCTTCTCTGCCTCCTGGCAACTCTAGCTAGGTACTCCACCATTTCATTTCTTGACTTTATTTCCTGTTCTCTACACTACATTCAGGTCTTCCCTCATTTCTTCAGTGTTTTCTCCTGTGATCTCTGTATTTTCTTCCACCCACCACCTGCCATTCTTCCTCCTATGTTTACTTCCACAAGGTCTTTGTCAAGAAACCACGGAACGGCCGTAGTTTGAACGCCATGGGTTCAAATCTCACCCGTTCCGTGGTTTGTTTGCAATCGTCTTATCACGATTTCGTGAGTCAGAGTGTTTGTAATTTTGCACCGTGTAGTCGCTAGCACCCAGAGGCTTTTTATGTTGTACTTGATCTGTGTCAGATGGACTTATGGTAAGTACTAGATGCAGTCTTGCTGGTTTATTCTCTCTCTCTCTCTCTCTCTCTCTCTCTCTCTCTCTCTCTCTCTCTCTCTCTCTCTCTCTCTCTCTCTCTCTCTCTCTCACTCTTGTGTCCATGACATGCTGACACAGAGTTTTCCATCACCACCTCCGTCATTTTAATCTTCCACGTTTCTGGTATCCCATGTTGGTGTCTTAATTCTTCCAGTGTTGAAATTATACATGATTACTAGCTGTGCTCTGGTTATACGAGTCTTCTTGCTTCCACTGTGGTGTCAACCATTGCTTCCTTGGTGTCTTTATGTTCTTGTCTGCTGTTTGGTGGTGAGTTTTAGATTACTACTACTACTATTGTGGGTCTTCCAGTGTTTTTATGCTCTTGTCTTTGCTATTTGGTGGTAAGTTTTACATTTCTGCTAGTACTACCACTACTATTTTGGGTTTCTCAGTCGTGAGTCTGCCCACTGTGCCGTCACTGTTTATATTTTATCTCTCTCATTAGCACTCCGCTGCTTCCTGATTAGCAACGCAACTCCTCCTCTGTATATAAAGATGAAATTCTTATAATCCTGACCATAATTTTTAAAGGGGTGGACGGGTAAGCCAACGGAAGGCCTCGGTCATATGACCAAAAGCTCTAGCGGCGGGTCATCATATGACTAAGACCCGTGTCAGGAAATACTTTTTATGTTTCCTGACAAACCTAACCTAAATCCTCTGTTTTCTCTTTCATTCCTCATTACTTGATATCCTGCTGGAAATATGGCATCTGGTATTGCTGTTTTGCCTCTGTAATTGCTGTGATATCTGGTGTCCGCTCTTTCAGTTCATCACCTTTATTTACTAAATTTATCTGCATTTGAGTACCACACTCTGAAATTCTTTATTCTGCTTTTGTTTGTAGTGTCAAGGCTTTCTGCTTGAACAACCTACTCTGACATACACACAGTGTGATTGGTGGTGACAAACACAGTGTGATTGGTGGTGACAAACACACAGTGTGATTGGTGGTGACAAACACAAAGTGTGATTGGTGGTGACAAACACACAGTGTGATTGGTGGTAACAAACACACAGTGTGATTGGTGGTGACATACACACAGTGTGATTGGTGGTGACAAACACACAGTGTGATTGGTGGTGACAAACACACAGTGTGATTGGTGGTGACAAAGACAAAGTGTGATTGGTGGTGACAAACACACAGTGTGATTGGTGGTGACAAACACACAGTGTGATTGGTGGTGACAAACACACAGTGTGATTGGTGGTGACAAACACAAAGTGTGATTGGTGGTGACAAACACACAGTGTGATTGGTGGTAACAAACACACGTGTGATTGTGTGACATACACACAGTGTGATTGGTGTAACAACACAGTGTGATTATGTGACTACACACAGTGTGATTGGTGGTGACAAACACACAGTGTGATTGGTGGTGACAAACACACAGTGTGATTGTGACAACAAAAGTGTGATTGGTGGACAAACACACAGTGTGATTGGTGGTGACAAACACACAGTGTGATTGGTGACAAACACAGTGTGAGTTACAACACAGTGTGATTGTGTGACAAACACACAGTGTGATTGGTGGTGACAAACACAAGTGTGATTTGTACAAACACAGTGATTGGTGGTGACAAACACAAAGTGTGATTGGTGGTGACATACACAGAGACAAACTGACAGACAGATACTTCAATTCAGGAATATAAACTTCGGGAAACTTACTGGAAAAAGACAGTCATACAAGCAGGGAGACAAGCAGGCAGGGAGTCAAGCAGGCAGGGAGACAAGCAGGCAGGGAGTCAAGCAGGCAGGGAGACAAGCAGGCAGAAAAGAAGGCAGGTAAACGGGCAGGTAAAGAAGGCAGGTACCATTGCCCTCCTCCATATTACAGTATCATCCTACCCCGCACTCCTCCACTCTTCTTACTCCACACTCCTCTTCCTACCTCACACTCCTCCATTCTTGCTCTCCCCTACACCCTCTCTCATGATCTACTACCTCGCCTCTTGTACATGTATGGAATACAATACTGACAAGGTGAAGAATTAGACACATGTGCAACATCTGGGTATCTTTATTGTAGACGTTTCTCCATCCAGTGACTTTATCAATACAAGGACGTAATGCGAAGAATGTAGAACTGTATACAGTAGATGAGGTAACCAGTCCCTCAGTCTTGTAGTTGGTGAAGAGTACCGTAGTCTTGAAGATTCTGAAGCACAGACATGAAGCTTGTCGCTTATATACCGGCGTCAGATGACGCCGGTATATAAGCGTCAGATGACGCCGGTATATAAGCGCCAAGCTTCATGTCTGTGCTTCAGAATCTTCAAGACTACGGTACTCTTCACCAACTACAAGACTGAGGGACTGGTTACCTCATCTACTGTATACAGTTCTACATTCTTCACATTACGTCCTTGTACTGATAAAGTCACTGGATGGAGAAACGTCTACAATAAAGATACCCAGATGTTGCACGTGTCTAATTCTTCATCTCCCCTCTTGTCAATCATCAACAACCCTCACTCCCCACCATCAACCTCCAACCTCCCTATTTCTTCTATCTTTCTATCTCCTCTTCCCTCTTCTCTCCATCTCTCCGCAGCCTCGCCATCTTCCCTCCTCTCTCACTACCACTCTTTACTCTCCCTCCATCACGTTTCTTTTAATGGTGTTAATAAAAAACGAACTTCTGCCTCCTCCCTCTTTACTCTTCTTTCTTCATACCTCACTGTTTTCCCTCCCTACTCTGTATTCTTCTTTCCTACTCTGTATTCCCTTCTCTACCCTGTATTCCACCTCCCTACCCTGTATTCCCTTCTCTACCCTGTATCCCCTTCTCTACCCTGTATCCCCTTCTCTACCCTGTATTATCTTCTCTACCCTGTATTCCACCTCCCTACTCTGTATTCCCCCTCCCTACCCTGTATTTCCCCTCTACCCTGTATTCCACCTCCCTTCTCTATTCCCCCTCCCTACCCTGTTTTCCCCTCTCTACCCTGTATTCCACCTCCCTACTCTGTATTCCCCCTCCCTACCCTGTATTTCCCCTCTACCCTGTATTCCACCTCCCTTCTCTATTCCCCCTCCCTACCCTGTTTTCCCCTCTCTACCCTGTATTCCACCTCCCTACTCTATATTATCTTCTCTAACCTGTATTCCCTTCTATACCCTGTATTCCACCTCCCTACTCTGTATCCCCCCTCCCTATCCTGTATTCCCTCTCTCTACTCTGTATTCCACCTCCCTACTCTATATTCACCCCTCCCCACCCTGTATTGCACTCTCTAACCTGCATTCCCCCTCCCTACTCTTCCGTTACTAACTTCCTGACAAACAGCGTCATAACGGGACATACAAACAGAAACAGCATCACTGTGAAGATTGGAGAATTTAAAGAACGAGTAGGAGAGCAGAACCCCGCCATCATAGCCATCACAGAGACGCAACTCGTGGAGATACTAGCAAGTGGGATGTGTCCTGAGGGGTACCAGTTATTGAGGAAAGACACGGAGGAGAGGGAATGGAGAATGACGCTGGTGGTGAGAAACTCACTGAAGAATGGATGACATGGGAGACTTCGTAAGGCACCACGACGCTCCAAGAGGAGGGGAAGAGATGAACCAGTAGTACTAATATACAACCCCTCACCTAACAACAGAAGATCAAGGGTGGATTACCACCAGAACAACAGATCAAGGGTACAGTACCACCAGAACAACAGATCAAGGGTACAATACCACCAGAACAACAGATCAAGGGTTCAATACCACCAGAACAACAGATCAAGGGTTCAATACCACCAGAACAACAGATCAAGGATACAATACCACCAGAACAACAGATCAAGGGTACAATACCACCAGAACAACAGATCAAGGGTACAATACCACCAGAACAACAGATCAAGGGTACAATACCACGAGAAAAGGGAAGGCAGCTCTAATCCCACGGCTCAAGAGCTTTTTACACCAAGGCAAGCTTGGCATAGAGGAAGACGAGGGGGGACATGATTGCAGTGTAGAAAATACCGAGAGGAAGTGAGTGTGTATATGCCAGTGAAGACAGACAGACAGGCAGGCAGGCAGACAGACACAAACAGACAGACGAACAGGCAGACGGACAGACAGACAGACAGACAAATACACGTCTAGCCACACTGATGGGAGACTAATGCAGTTTTAGGAACAAATCTGAATTATATTTCAGGGAACACTTGAAGCTTCTGTGAGATAATACTACTAGACGAGTGAGGGAGGGAGAGAAGGAAGGAGGGAGAGAGGAGGAAGGAGGGAGGGAGAGAAGGAAGGAGAGAGGGAGAGAAGGAAGGAGGGAGAGAGGAGGAATCGGTAAATAAAGGGTATTAAGGAGGGAGGGGGGAAAAGGAAGAGAGAAAAAAAAGATAGTGTGGAAAGGAGGGGAAGGAAGGAAGGAGATAAGAGAAATAAACACGAAAGTAGGAAGAGGAAGGAGGGGAGCGAGAGAGAGAGAGAGAGAGATAAAGAGAGAGAGAGAGAGAGAGAGAGAGAGAGAGAGAGAGAGAGAGAGAGGAGCGTAGAAGAGATAAAGAAGGAGAGAAGGAATTCAACTGCTGAGAAAATTACATTAGGATGTGACGGAGGCAAAATTTTAAGAGATTCTATGACGTAAAGAGAGAGACCAAGAGAAACCGAGAGAGAAAGAGACGAGACCATCTTGAGTGTTAAATAAAAATTAACAATACTGCGACTGGCCGGGAATCGAACCACCGATCCTTTAGTCAGGCTTGGGAAGGCTGGGAGTTCGCAAATCCTTCCAGATTACCCTACCAGCTTCCTAATCCTCCTACATAGCATCAGATTAGTTAATAAAACAAATGCAGCACTGGCCTACAGTCTATTTGGGATGGCCCCATCGATGAAAAGGTGCATACCAACACTGCTCAGGGCTGCAACATCCAGTAGGGAGACTGCCCGTCACCAGTCTTTGAGTGCACATCATTCTGGGGACTTCCTCCAAACAGTTCCCATTTCGGCAGCGGGAACACGCCTCGACCCACAGACCCTCTATAATACTGCAGTGGCTCTCTGCCTCACTTCGCCAATTCACACGGAATATACGTGTATTTTCGGCGACGCGCAAGCCGACCAGTATGGCCTACATGGCCTAAAGTGCTCCAAAACCAAGGGCTGTCATGCAAGACACAATGAAGTCAATGACATCATAAAGAGGAGCCTTGCTACAGCTGGGTGCCCAGCTGAGAGAGAGCCCCGATTCCTAGCAACCAACAGTATTCACAATCCCGCAAACCGTTCTGATGGTATCACCATCTGTCCTTGGAAGAACGGCAAGCTTTTAGCATGGGACTATACCTGCGTGTCGACGCTGGCTGACGCCTACATCCATCACAGTGTTGGGAAACAGGGAGGTGCTACGGATCACAGGGAAGAATACAAGATCAGCAAGTATGCAGACATAAACCATATGTATCACTTTGTCCCAGTGGGATCAGAGACCTTGGGATCATGGGAAAAGAACGCCACACGTTTCCTTAAAGAACTGAGTTCCAGACTCAGTAACACCACCAGGGACCCAAGGGCGGCCACTTTCATGATCCAGCGCCTCAGCGTGGCCATCCAGAGGGAAAGTGCTTGCTGCGTACTTGGCTCACGTCCAAGTGTGTGTGTGTGTGTGTGTGTGACACTAAAATTTGTTGTATCACATCTACGCCAGACATGTTTCTGAATGTTAGGTAAAAGACAGGGATGCATCTAATGTGACATTTTATTGTGGCAACATTTCGCTCTACAGGGGCGAAACGTTGCGGTAGAATTGTCGTTAATTACTTCTAACATTGTTACTTAATTATTTCTGAGTGTCTTGTATACAGTAGGTGGCGTTCTCTAGGTGTGATACCAAGCTTGACTTTATAGATTTTGAGAAAGAGATTTTATGAAGACGGGGCGCTACCATAGAACTGGGGAGGGGGCAGGTCAACACATACGATGCAAAACGAAGCTCTTATTTGGACAACGTTTCGCTGTGCGTAGAGCTTCATCAAGGTCAAGATAAGTCTCCACACAGCGTGAAACGTTGCCCCTTGTTGGGCAGAGTGTACCGCTTCTTCAATATACCATCTGACTGTAGGTTATAAGGTCTTCCCCCACGTCCCTGGAGTGGACGCACCCCAGCCACCAAAACATAAACAAACATCATGGCCGACCACAAGTCATATTCAATATTTTTTTTTACCTCTTGCTCAGTAAATATTTTTTTTTACGTTTAAAACTATATATATATATATATATATATATATATATATATATATATATATATATATATATATATTTTTATACGGGCTTTGTCCAATTGTCAAATATGTTATGTCTTTGGGTTCTGAGTACAATGTAACGTGGATTAGCCTGCATTAGTAACCCAGGCTAATCCACACGAGTCCATCAATGTGGCTTATTCCTAACGAGGTCCTTCGGTCTTGTTCTCCAGGAGACTCGCAGCAGTACACAGTTGATATCTCTCTTTGATGATTGTACGGTACTTCAACGATACCTTTACAATACTACTACAGTAACTCTACAATACTTTTACGATACCTATACAATACCTCTACGATACCTATACAATACTTCTACGATACGTATACAATACCTCTACGATACCTATACAATAACAATACCTCTACGATACCTATACAATACCTCTATGATACCTATACAATAACAATACCTCTACGATACCTATACAATACCTCTACGATACCTATACAATACTTCTACGATACCTATACAATACCTCTACGATACCTCTATAATACTGTTACAATATCTCTACACTACTGCTACGATACTTTTACGATATCTACAATACTGCTACGATACCTCCGAATCCGAGAGCTGCAATAAGAGAATTTTCAGCTTCCGTTGGGTGATCGGTTTCTCTTGCTGAGTGATTGACAGTGAGCCAGGAAGCTCCCCAGCTTGATCCCCCCTGATTCCCAGCTTGATCCCTCCAGATCCCCAGCTTGACCCCCTCTGATCCCCAGCTTAATCCCCACAGATCCCCAGCTTGATCCTTACAGATCCCCAGCTTGAGAGTCCTCAGATCCTCATATTGAGTCCCCCAGATCCCCAGCTTGTACCCCTCTGTTCCAGTCCCCCAGATAACAATAAACCGACATGAAGATCACCTGTCAGATAGACAAATGAAATCTGGAAGTGTATGGAAGTTCAGCGGTGACAGGACGAGAGGATAGTGGTGGTAGTGATAGTGGTAGTGGTGGTAGATGAGAGTATAAACAACGACATAAGCAAGTTTGCCGATGACACCAAAATAGGCCGTCGAATTCATTCTGACGAGGACACTAGAATACTCCAAGATCTTAATAGACTGGTGCAGTGGTCGGAGAAGTGGCAGATGCAGTTTAATATAGACAAATACAACGTTCTAAGCGTTGGAAAGGAAAATAATTATGCCACATATAAACTAAATAATGTAGATCTTAATATAACTAATTGCGAAAAAGATTTAGGAGTGCTGGTTAGCATTAATCTAAAGCCAAGTCAACAATGCATTAGTGTTCACGATAAAGCTAACAGAATTCTTGGCTTCATATCAGGAAGTATAAACAACAGGAGTCCTCAGGTTGTTCTTCAGCTCTATATATCTTTGGTTAGTCCTCATTTAAATTATGCTGCACAGTTCTGGTCACCGTATTACAGAACGGATAAATGCGCTTGAAAACGTACAAAGGAGGATAACAAAGTTGATCAAACGTATCAGAAATCTTTCTGAATCTGCACTCTCTAGAAAGGCGTAGAATTAGGGGGGATATGACTGAGGTGTATAAATGGAAAACAGGAACAAATATAGGGGATGTAAATAACGTGCTAAAAGTATCTAATCAAGACAGGACTCACAGCAACGGTTTCAGTCTGGAAAGGATATAGGAGAGCATTGGTTTGAGTTGTGGATGAGAGTGGAACAAACTCTCGAGTAGTTTTAAAAATAGGTTAGACAAATACATGAGTGGGTGTGAGTTGGACCTGACTGGCTTGAACTGGTGGGTCTGATGTGGAGCTCCATCCTTAGGTGGAGGTGACTTGGACCTAACTAGCTTCATTACGAAATCGTAATGACACGATTGCAAACAAACCATACCACGGGTGGGGTTCGAACCCGCGGTCAGAGAGTCATAAAACTCCAGACCGTCGCGTAAGCCACTGGGCCAGCTAGCTTCAACAAGATTCATCCAACTAGGTATATTTCTACACCATGGTATGGTTCGGCTAGTATCTTGGGCCAGTAGGTGACTTGTACCTGCCTAGCATGGACCAGTAGGCCTTCTGCAGTGCTCCTTCTTTCTCATATTCTTATGGTGGTAGTGGTAGTAGTAGTGGTAATAGTAGTAGTAATAGTGGTAGTTGTGGTGGTAACAGTATTCATGGAGTTGGTGGTGGTAAGTGCTCTTCACTGCCTCCCTCTCACCCAACATTCCCCCTCCTCCCCCACCCCCTTCCCCTCCCTGACACCCCGACACCCAGCTGGCACTACCGGCGCTGCCGTGTTAAAAGGAACATTGTGAAGCAGCTGAAGCTGGCATTCATGACTGTGTTGTGTATATAGGCTGAGTCAGGAGGAGAAAGTTGCTAACTAGAGTGAGAGAAAGAGAGAAAGTGAGAGAGAGAGGGGGGGCCACGGAGCTGAATCTCACATGACAGACGAAAGAGAATCACAGGAGACATGATCACGACGTGCAAGATCTCAAATGTGCATTATTGTTTTTCTTTTTTTTTTTCCTTCTTTCTCTTCTTCTCATGCTACTTCTTCTCTTTCTTCTTGTTTATTCCTTTTTCTGTTTACTTTTCTTATCAAATGTTTCTTCTTCTTTTTCTTCTTGGGAGACAGACTCTTCATATCGAACAAATTTGACGTTTAAGCTTAAAATATGTAAAGCTAATATGACTGTATGTACGGTGAGTGTCCCGGTTCGATCCCTGGCGAGGGTAGAAACATAAGGACGTGTGTTTCCTTAAGACACCTGCAGTCCCTGTTCACCTATCAGTAAAATAGGTACCTGGGTGTTAGTCGACTGGTGTGGGTCGCACCCTGGGACAAAATTGTCCCAATTTACCCGAAATGCTCTGCATAACAAGCGGCTTGCTATATAGTAGTATATCACTGATGTCAGCTATGGTCTGTATAAGTTGTATCACGTACTTGTAGAAATAAAGTTATTATATATAACATTGTTCTTCACCTCCTTAATTCTTCCTCCTTCTGCTCCTCGTCTTCTTCCTCTTCCTATAATATATAATAGAGAATATAATATACAGCCTTGTAAACCAGGTCAAAGTTAATATGATAATGGTGTTCAATAATGGTATACAAAGTGGTATAAAATAATGGTATATAATACCGACAAGTAAGACATATGTGTAAGAACTTGGTAATTTTATTTTGAAAGGTTTCGCCTACACAGTAGGCTTCTTCAGTCAAGTACAGAGGTGGATGGTACTACTATGACCCCGCCTCCTCCTGCTTCATCTCACCTGATTACAGCATATAAGCCACCTCTACGGCCTTGTGCTACACTTCTAACAAGATTGATGGACTGAACACATCGACTCCAGGCCGAGGGACTGATAACCTCAAACTCCTCCTCTCCTTACACCTTTCTACTTTGTATTGGACTGATGAAGCCACTGTGTGGCGAAACGTTTCCTCAATAAAGATACCCAAGTGTTGCATATGTGTCTAATTTATAACTTGTCGGTTCTCTGAACCATTCATCTACATACCTAACTGTTGCACATGTGTCTTATTTATCAAAGTTAAACACCTGACATCAGTCACTGGAGTAACGTGGTTCACCTTCGCTTAGTGCCAATTATATTCTCACAACTACCTAACCACGCTCGCTTAGTGCCAATTATATTCTCAGAACTACCTAACCACGCTCGCTTAGTGCCAATTATATTCTCAGAACTACCTAACCACGCTCGCTTAGTGCCAATTATATTCTCAGAACTACCTAACCACGCTCGCTCATTTCCAAGCGTAACAATGTAACATTTCCTTGATGTACACAGTTACATTTAACTCTGATGATTACATTAACCTGCGGTGAAATATGGGAGATGTGTGGAGCGTTCATCACACCTGACTAATTAGTGAGGTAAATTGTACTTAACAGGTGTGTGTGTGTGTGTGATTAGTGTTGTTGTGTAGGTGTTTGGACCAGTGTGTGCACACGTACACTGGCTTCACGTACAAACTACAAACACAACCCGCACATATAAAAGGAGAGGAGCTTACGACGACGTTTCGGTCCGACTTGGACCATTTACAAAGTCACATTAATGGTCCAAGTCGGACCGAAACGTCGTGGTAAGCTCCTCTCCTTTTATATGTGCGGGTTGTGTGTGTATTGTTCCAGTCACGGTATTGTGCCTTTTTTGTTATTCACGTACACAGTTTTAAGAGCAGGCATGATAGGGTCTATGAGGCTAGGAATGAATCTAGTAAGTGACAAGTTGAGAAGCGGGGCCAGGAGCCGAGATTCAACCCCTGCAAGTACATATAAGTGAACACACACACCAGTAAACCAGTGACCAGTAATGAAGCGGGGCCAGGAGCCGAGATTCAACCCTGCAAGTACATATAAGTGAACACACACACCAGTAAACCAGTGACCAGTAATGAAGCGGGGCCAGGAGCCGAGATTCAACCCTGCAAGTACATATAAGTGAACACACACACCAGTAAACCAGTCACCAGTAAAAAGCGGGACAAGGAGCTGTGAATCGACCCCTGCAACCACAATTAGGTGAATATATATACACACATTAAAGAAAACACCAAAACATGAAAAGTCCTCAAAACTGACCTCAAGAGGACAAAACAAGATTGTCCTCGCAGAACAGGACAAAAATATTGTCCTCAGTGCTCACCTGAGAACACTTAAAAACAAAGCTCACTAGAAGAAGAAGAAAGTCTAAAAGCTCACCTGAGTGAAGAACGAGCGTTCCTGATGCGGGGAATTCTTCACAGCTTACCTAGCCTATAGACATTACCTACTTACACTAGTGGGGATTTTTCCCACTGGTGACTCCGCCTACCACGGCTTCACCTCACCTGTCTGCAGTGTATGAGCCCCTTTCTCCACGCTTATACTGGACTTTTAGCATGATTGATGGACTCAACACATCGACTCCTGGCTGAGGGACTGATTACCTCAAACTCCCCTCCTCCTCCCCATCTTATGTCGTTCTTCTCTCTATTGGACTGAAGAAGCCACTGGCTGGCAAAACGTTTACAGAGTAAATATACCAAAATTTTGCACAAGTGGTATATCCTCACCTGAGAAAGTTGATATATACTCACCTGAGAAGGTTGATATATCCTCACCTGAGGAAGTTGGTATATCCTCACCTGAGGAAGTTTATATATCCTCACCTGAGAAGGTTGATATATCCTCACCTGAAGAAGTTGATATATCCTCACCTGAGAAGGTTGATATATCCTCACCTGAGGAAGTTGGTATATCCTCACCTGAGGAAGTTTATATATCCTCACCTGAGAAGGTTGATATATCCTCACCTGAGGAAGTTGATATATCCTCACCTGAGGAAGTTGATATATCCTCACCTGAAAAGGTTGATATATCCTCACCTGAGGAAGTTGATATATCCTCACCTGAGGAGGTTGGATGTTGCATTATCCTCCATAATATCCAGGACCACCTTCCTCATCATCCTCACTAGCTGGTCCACGACCACGTCCGCTGCAACAGCTTCCTGTGGGCAGTTGCAGCATCTGGCACGACCCATCACGAACGAGGCAGACGACGCAGAACACGACGTACGACCCTGCAGGGTGTTGCCCTCAGCGTCCGTGCTGGCCACGTACTCCTGACGCAGAGGGTCGTTATCTGCAAGAGGAACAAGGACGAACATTGGTCTGTGGTCTGTACACACACAGTGAAGAGGCGGGACCAGGAGCTATGAATCGACCACTGGAATTACAATTAGGTGAGCACACACACACATATACACACACATATACACACACATATACACACACATACACATACACAGTCAGGAAGTGGAATGGACTAGAGAAAGATATAGTGGAGGCAGGAACCATACATAGTTTTAAGACAAGGTATGATAAAGCTCATGGAGCAGGGAGAGCAGAGATCCAGTAGCAGACAGCGAAGAGGCGGGGCCAGGAGCTGAGTCTCGACCCCTGCAACCACAATTAGGTGAGTACACACACACACACATGAGGGTTAGGGGATACATGATAACGACATATAAAATACTGCGAGGAATAGATAAGGTGGACAGAGACATGATGTTCCAGAGAGGGGACACAGAAACAAGGGGTCACAATTGGAAGTTGAAGACTCCTATGAGTCAAAGGGATGTTAGGAAGTATTTCTTCAGTCATAGAGTTGTCAGGAAGTGGAATAGCCTAGAAAGTGACGTAGTGGAGGCAGGAACCATACATAGTTTTAAGACTAGGTTTGATAAAGCTCATGGAGCAGGGAGAGAGAGGACCTAGTAGCAATCAGTGAAGAGGCGGGGCCAGGAGCTATGATTCGATCCCTGCAACCACAAATAGGTGAGTACACACACACCACACACACACATACACACACGCACACACACACACGCACACACACACACACGCACACACACACACACATTCAGGGGGTCCTGAATCATGGAGAGCCAAGATGATGGATGTGGTACTGGAAAACCTCATGCATCAACATGTTAGAGACACTACCAGAGAGAGAGGTGGGGATGATCCAGCAAGACTCGACCTAGTATTCACCTTGAGTAGTTCGGACATCGAGGATATCACGTATGAAAGGCCCCTTGGAGCTAGTGATCATTTGGTTCTGTGTTTTGATTATATAGTTGAGCTACAAGTGGAGAGGGAGCAGGAATAGGAAGGGAGAAACGAAACTACAAAGGGGGACTACACAGGCATGAGGAACTTCCTACAAGACGTTCAGTGGGAGAGAGAATTGGCAGGAAAACCAGTAAAAGAAATGATGGAATATGTGACAACCAAATGCAAAGAGGCAGAGGAGAGGTTTGTCCCCAAGGGAAACAGAAGTAATGGGAAGACCAGAACGAGTCCTTGGTTCACCCAGAGGTGTAGGGAGGCAAAAAGTAAGTGTAATAGAGAATGGAAAAAGTACAGAAGACAAAGGACCCAGGAAAATAAAGAGATTAGCCGAAGAGCCAGAAACGAATATGCACAGGTAAGAAGGGAGGCTCAGCGACAATATGAAAATGATATAGCATCAAAAGTCAAGTCTGACCCGAAGCTGCTGTATAGCCACATCAGGAGGAAAACAACAGTCAAGGACCAGGTAATCAGGCTGAGAAAGGAAGGTGGGGAGTTCACAATAAACGACCAAGAGGTATGTGAGGAGCTCAACATGAGATTTAAAAGTATTTACACAGGAGACAGGAAGGACTCCAGGAATTCAGAATAGGGAGGTATACCAACAAGTGCTGGATGAAATACACACAACCGAGGAGGAGGTGAAGAAGCTGCTATGTGAACTCGATACCTCAAAAGCGGTGGGACCGGACAACATTTCTCCGTGGGTCCTTAGAGAGGAGCAGAGATGTTGTGTGTGCCACTAACACAAATCTTCAACATCCATTGAAACTGGGCAACTACCTGAGGCGTGGAAGATGGCAAATGTAGTCCCAATTTTTAAGAAAGGAGACAGACACGAGGCATTAAACTACAGACCTGTGTCACTGACGTGTATAGTATGCAAAGTCATGGAGAAGATCATCAGGAGGAGAATGGTGGAGCACCTAGAAAGACACAAGCTTATAAACGACAACCAGCATGGTTTCAGGGAAGGAAAATCCTGTGTCACAAACCTACTGCAGTTTTATGACAAGGTAACAGAAGTAAGACACGAGAGAGAGGGGTGGATAGACTGCATTTTTTGGACTGCAAGAAGGCGTTCGACACAGTTCCTCACAAGAGATTAATGCAAAAGCTAGAGGATCAGGCACACGTAACAGGAAAAGCACTGCAATGGATCAGAGAATATCTGACAGGGAGGCAACAACGAGTCATGGTACGTGACGAGATGTCAGAGTGGGCACCTGTGACGAGTGGAGTTCCACAAGGGTCAGTCCTAGGACCTGTACTGTTTTGGTATATGTGAATGACATAACGGAAGGGATAGACTCAGAAGTGTCCCTGTTTGCAGATGATGTGAAGTTAATGAGAAGAATCAAATCAGTCGAGGATCAGGCAGGAATACAAAGAGACCTGGACAGGCTGCAAGCCTGGTCCAGTAACTGGCTCCTTGAATTTAACCCTGCCAAATGTAAAGTCATGAATATCGGGGAAGGGCAAAGAAGACCGCAGACAGAGTATAGTCTAGGTGGCCAAAGACTGCAAACCTCACTCAAAGAAAAAGATCTTGGGGTGAGTATAATACCGAGCACATCTCCTGAGGCACACATCAATCAGATAACTGCTGCAGCATACGGGCGGCTGGCAAACCTAAGAATAGCGTTCCAATACCTCACCAAGGAATCATTCAAGACTCTGTATACCATATACGTCAGGCCCATACTGGAGTATGCAGCACCAGTTTGGAACCCACACCTGGTCAAGCACGTCAAGAAATTAGAGAAAGTGCAAAGGTTTGCAACAAGACTAGTCCCAGAGCTAAGGGGATTGTCCTACGAAGAAAGGTTAAGGGAAATCGGCCTGACGACACTAGAGGACAGGAGGGTTAGGGAGACATGATAACGACATATAAAATACTGCGAGGAATAGATAAGGTGGACAGAGACAAGATGTTCCAGAGAGGGGACACAGAAACAAGGGGTCACAATTGGAAGTTGAAGACTCCTATGAGTCAAAGGGATGTTAGGAAGTATTTCTTCAGTCATAGAGTTGTCAGGAAGTGGAATAGCTTGGAAAGCGACATAGTGGAGGCAGGAACCATACATAGTTTTAAGACTAGGTTTGATAAAGCTCATGGAGCAGGAGAGAGAGGACCTAGTAGCAATCAGTGAAGAGGCGGGGCCAGGAGCTATGACTCGACCCCTGCAACCACAAATAGGTGAGTACAAATAGGTGAGTACATACACACACGCACACACGCACACACACACACACACGCACACACACACACACACACACGCACACACACGCACACACACGACACACACACACACACACACACACACACACACACACCACACACACACACACACACACACACACACACACTACACACACACACACACACACACACGACACGACACACACACACACACACACACACACACACACACACACACACACACACACACACACACACACACACACACACCACACACACACACACACACACAGAGTACACACGTTCACGAGGATTTTTTTTGCTAGAAAATCAAAGAAAAAAAATTCAAACAATGGACGTTGTTTTCATTGTTTGAAATTACAAAAGAAAGTGAAAAGATAACTTAAGTGAGGTAAACACTGTGTGTGAGGTGTGTGTGAGTGTGTAGTTAGACTGTGTGTGAGGTGTGTGTGTGTAGTTACACTGTGTGTGAGGTGTGTGTGTAGTTACACTGTGTGAGGTGTGTGTGTGTAGTTACACTGTGTGTAGTTACACTGTGTGTGAGGTGTGTGTGTAGTTACACTGTGTGAGGTGTGTGTAGTTACACTGTGTGTGAGGTGTGTGTGTGTAGTTACACTGTGTGTGAGGTGTGTGTGTAGTTACACTGTGTGTGAGGTGTGTGTGACTGTGTAGTTAGACTGTGTGTGAGGTGTGTGTGTGTAGCTACACTGTGTGTGAGGTGTGTGTGTGTAGTTACACTGTGTGTGAGGTGTGTGTGTGTAGTTACACTGTGTGTGAGGTGTGTGTGACTGTGTAGTTACACTGTGTGAGGTGTGTGTGTGTAGTTATACTGTGTGTGAGGTGTGTGTGTAGTTACACTGTGTGTGTGTGTGTAGTTACACTGTGTGTGAGGTGTGTGTGTGTAGTTACACTGTGAGGTGTGTGTGTGTGTGTAGTTACACTGTGTGTGAGGTGTGTGTGTGTAGTTACACTGTGTGTGAGGTGTGTGTGTGTAGTTACACTGTGTGAGGTGTGTGTGTGTAGTTGCACTGTGTGAGGTGTGTGTGTAGTTACACTGTGTGTGAGGTGTGAGTGTGTAGTTACACTGTGTGAGGAGTGTGTGTAGTTACACTGTGTGAGGTGTGTGTGTGTGTAGTTACACTGTGTGTGAGGTGTGAGTGTGTCGTTACACTGTGTGTGAGGTGTGTGTGTGTAGTTACACTGTGTGTGAGGTGTGTATATGTAGTTACACTGTGTGAGGTGTGTGTGTGTAGTTGCACTGTGTGAGGTGTGTGTGTAGTTACACTGTGTGTGAGGTGTGAGTGTGTAGTTACACTGTGTGAGGTGTGTGTGTGTAATTACACTGTGTGTGAGGTGTGAGTGTGTAGTTACACTGTGTGTGAGGTGTGAGTGTGTAGTTACACTGTGTGTGAGGTGTGTGTGTGTAGTTACACTGTGTGTGAGGTGTGAGTGTAGTTACACTGTGTGTGAGGTGTGTGTGTAGTTACACTGTGTGTGAGGTGTGTGTGTAGTTACACTGTGTGTGAGGTGTGTGTGTGTAGTTACACTGTGTGTGAGGTGTGAGTGTGTAGTTACACTGTGTGTGAGGTGTGAGTGTGTAGTTACAATGTGTGTGAGGTGTGTGTGTGTGTAGTTACACTGTGTGTGAGGTGTGTGTGTGTAGTTACACTGTGTGTGAGGTGCGTGTGTAGTTACACTGTGTGTGAGGTGTGTGTGTGTGTAGTTACACTGTGTGTGAGGTGTACTGATGTGTGTGTGTACTTACAGATGTAAGTGCACAAGTTGGTAAGGTTCAAGCTCTTGGGCTGGCTTCATGACCTTTATCTAGGTTTGAAAAATTCCTTTTGAAGCTATCAGTTCTTACTGTGTGTGTGTGTGTGTGTGTGTGTGTGTGTGTGTTTTAAGGGGAGGTGAGTGGGTACCATGGAGGTGAAGGAGGGAGGTGTCTTCATTAAGGTTAGGTAGATGGGGGAGGGTTTGAGGAGGAGGGAGACACTGTTGAGTTGAGGGGGAGGGGGGCAGGTGAGGGGGGGTAAGAGAGGGTTGGGAGATGGGCAGGATAATTATGGGGGAGGGGTAGTAAAATCAACATTGAATCCCCCCCCTACCAAGATCCTACCGTGACGTCATTCCCTCCCCCCTTCCTTCCTTCCCCTTTATTTCCCATCCCTTTCCCCTATATTTATTTTTTCCCCTTCTCTCTCAAACATAATTTTCACTGCCATTCTCTCATGTTAGAGATACCCCTCATAAAAATATCCACGGACCTCAGTGTCACACTGAGGTCCG
This sequence comes from Cherax destructor, assembly GCA_009830355.1. Lineage (NCBI taxonomy): Eukaryota > Metazoa > Arthropoda > Malacostraca > Decapoda > Parastacidae > Cherax > Cherax destructor. Next base: position 86,962 of record WNWK01001958.1, read on the forward strand.
TGGTTCGATCCCCGGTACGGGTGGAAACATTTGGACTTGTTTCCTTAAGACACCTGCTGTCCATGTTCAACTAGCAGTAAAATAGGTACCTGGGTGTTAGTCGACTGGTTTGGGTCGCATCCTGGGGACAAAATTGGCCTATTTTTCCCGAAATGTTCTGCATAACAAGGGGCTTTTTATATAATAGTATGTCACTGATGTCAGCTATGGTCTGTATAAGTTGTATCATGTACTTGTAGAAATAAAGATTATTATTATTAATATTATTATTATTATTATTATTATTATTAAAACTCGATTAATTTTCAATATAAATCTTGTTGAAATGGTTTAAATGTTAGGCTGAGATTTTAAAAAAATAAAACATCATTCATTTTTGCTTGCACTGCTGTGGTCTGCTGTATACTTGTATGGCAGAACAACTTGCGCAAGTTTCACTACGATCAGTCTATTGGTTTCTGAGGAAAAAGTGTTGAGAGTGTTCAGTGTACAACTCTAAGTGTATCACTCGTCAAGTGGTCGTTTGGTTACACCTTTTAAAGTCGCACACACATGTACATGCGTACATATATGCATTCGCATGCATACATATATGTACACACACACACATACATATGCCCTTGTAGCACATTGAGCAGGGGGAGAGTGAATCAAGTAGCAACTAGTAAAGAGGCGGGGGCCAGGAGCTGTGACTTGACCCCTGCCATCACAAATAGGTGAGTACATATGCCTTTGTATATATATATATATATATATATATATATATATATATATATATATATATATATATATATTACATAACTATACGTACACGCTTACATATATGCATGCTGACATACATAAATACATACAGTACATATACTCTCATATACATATACACACACGCCACCACCACCGCGAGATACCAGCGCCACCAAACACCACCACTAAGCACCACAAAACTCCAAACACCACCTCTAAACACCACCGTACACCACAAGGCACAAAACACCACCATACACCACAAAACATCACTAAACACCACCATACACCACAAAACATCACTAAACACCACCATACACCACAAAATATCACTAAACACCACCATACACCACAAAATATCACTAAACACCACCAAACACCACTAAACACCACCATACACCATAAAACACCACCATACACCATAAAGCACCACAAAACACCACCAAATACCACCATACATCACAAAACATCACAATACACCACAAAACACCCCTAAACACCACCACCAACAAACACCGAACACCACCAACAAACACCTGGTGTTACTGGTATTGAAGCTGCCAGCTTATCAAGGAGAGAAAAAACTGGCCGAGGTCAATAAAGAATAAATCGATGAACGGAGAAGCAATGACAGTGAAGGAATATGTCAGTAGACATAATGATGATGACCACCAGGAATAATGACCTTCCAAGCCTCTCTATAATGACCACCAGGAATAATGACCTTCCAAGCCTCTATAACGAATACCAGGAGTAATGACCTTTCAAGCTTCTCTATAATGACTACCAGGAGTAATGACCTTCCAAGCTTCTCTATAATGACTACCAGGAGTAATGACCTTCCAAGCTTCTCTATAATGACCACCAGGAGTAATGACCTTCCAAGCTTCTCTATAATGACCACCAGGAGTAATGACCTTCCAAGCTTCTCTATAATGACCACCAGGAGTAATGACCTTCCAAGCTTCTCTATAATGACCACCAGGAGTAATGACCTTCCAAGCTTCTCTATAATGACCACCAGGAATAATGACCTTCCAAGCCTCTCTATAATGACCACCAGGAATAATGACCCTCCAAGCCTCTCTATAATGACCACCAGGAGTAATGACCTTCCAAGCCTCTCTATAATGACCACCAGGAATAATGACCTTCCAAGCTTCTCTATAATGACCACCAGGAATAATGACCTTCCAAGCCTCCCTATAATGACCCCCAGAAATAATGACCCACCCACCCTCCCTATAATGACCACCAGGAATAATGACCCATCAAACCTCCCTATAATGACCACCGGGAATAATGACCCACCAAACCTCCCTATAATGACCACCAGGAATGACCCACCAAACCTCCCTATAATGACCACCAGGAATAATGACCCACCAAACCTCCCTATAATGACCACCAGGAATGACCCACCAAACCTCCCTATAATGACCACCAGGAATAATGACCCACCAAACCTCCCTATAATGACATACGCATGATAGCCAGGCGCCATGATGGATTAAATATGGCGCCTCTTGTTTACACTCTGGGAGGGTTGGAGTCTCGACACACTTGAGAGACACAGCAAAAGGCACAATACCGTGACTGGAACAATACACAAACTAACTCGTACGTGGAGAGAGAACCTTATGACAACGTTTCGGTCCGACTTGTGACCATTTACAAGACACACTGATAGAAGAGAATGAGGGAGCAAGTAAATATGTAGGCGAAGGGAGACAGGGAGGGGTGAAAGAGAGGAAGAAGTAGTGGCAGTAATTACTACTTCGACTACCACTACTCCCTTTTCCTCCCCTATATACTGGCTCACTCATTCTCTTCTATTACCAAATGGTTCTAAACATAACCATGATTTTTTAAGGAGGTGGAGGGGTAAGCCAGCGGAAGGTCTCGGTCAGATGACTAGAAGCTCCAGCTGTGGGTCATTGTATGACTAAGACCCGCCTGAGGAAACACTTGTCCTGAGGTGGATCGTAGTCACATGATGACCCAGGCGACTCTGTATTATCATAGTGAGAAGCGCTAAGCTCGTACGAATCACACAGCGAGGTGGAGGAGAGGTAGTCAGGTATGATGTAAGACAGGGAAGGGTAGCTTCAGTTCCTTGGATCAAGAACTTTTTACTGGCATCAAGGCATTCTTCTTGAAGGACGGGGGGAGGGTGAGGCTACAAATATTGCGTAAACGTCGTACAGACAGTAAGTTGTTTCTTATCAAGACTAAGTAAGGTACTACACGCAGCAGACTTCCTAGGTGAGGGACTGACTACCTTGTCTTCCACTGTCTTCTGTGTATAGCTCTTCAAGGTTGTGGGACTGATTACCTTATCTTTTATTGTCTCCTGTCTATAGTTCTGCAAGACTGAGGTACTTACTACCTCACCCTTCACTGTCTCCACATATCTCAGTATTGAACTGATGAAGCCTCCGGTGTTGCACATGTCTCTAGTTCCTCGTTAAGTTGGTCACCACATTTCTCTTTCCCAGGAGATTTCATTAACGTTAAATTTTAAGTCGTAATAAATGGACTGTAAGAACGCACGAATGAACGTCACCTAGCACCGCAATAACGTTCAAAGTTGTGTATATGAACGTGAATTTGCACCCCCTCCCACTCTCAAGGCTTTCACTTGTCACTGCATTCAATGAAAGTTTACGGTAACGACCTCTTTAACGTTCCCAGAACACTGGTAATATGCTCGCCTCACCCCGGGTGGCCTTCAGTTCGAACCCCACGCTGAGAAGTGTACCAGTTGCATCCATATTCCTTACCTAGATCTGTGTGTGTGTGTTGAACACACTTGTGTTCAATACACACACGCACATAGAGCTCATGGAGCAGGGAAAGAGTAGACCTAGTAGCGACCAACGAAGAGGCGGGGCCAGGAACTGTGAATCGACCCCTGCAACCAGAAATAAGTGAGCACACACCCACATGGATACGATGAGAAGGAGATGAAATCCTGTGCAAGCAGCTGGGCCAAATCTTCAGTATGTCTCTAGGGATGGCAGCTTTGGCACATTCCAGGATTACTGCAAATGCAAAATCAATATTGAAGAATGCAGGCAGGAGGCCCCCTAACCTGCAGGCAGGAGGGCCCCTAACCTGCAGGCCAGCCTTCCAGGATAATCATGCACGGCGAAGTAACGGCAAGAATAATAAGAAAGGATATTAAGAATGGAGATTAGGAAGATATAAGAAAGAGATTGGCGGAGCTTACCTTGTCTCTCTTTCTCTCTTTCTCTGTCACTGTCTATGTCCGTTTCTCCTCTCTCTCTCTCTCTCTCTTTCTCACTATCTATCTATCTTTCCCTTTCTCTTTCTCCGTGGTTCGTTCCAGACATAAATTCAATGATGCAAATTGACAAGCTATTAGCATTGCATTTTGTTCATGAGAGAGAGAGAGAGAGAGAGAGAGAGAGTGAGTGAGTCATGTAGGCAGCACCTACCTGAGGAAGCACCCATGGAAGCAGCAGCAGTAGCAGCAGCTGCAGCAGCAGCTCTCCTGAAGCGCACCCTGGCCACCTCAGCTTCACTCATTGTCAGCTGAGAACACACACACAACACTATTAGTATTATGTGCTTCAGTATGTGTATATGCTTCAACATTTACATACTTAACATGTATAAGCTCCACATGCGTACACTTCATATGTATATACTCCACATGTATACGTTTCACCATTCGCTCCCCTACTGATTCAAAATCATTCTGGTGTGATGGCAAAAATATTATAAAAGTGAAATGGGTGTAGATTGAAAATACCTCTCAGCTTACCACGTATGTCCTCGCATCATAGAACACGCCCAGTCCTGCTGGGTGCATGATGTTTGTAGGACTGTATGGGCCAGTGGTTAGAGCGTCATGAACGTTGCCTTCCCACGAGGCGGACCAAAGTAGCACGGGATTGATCCCCGGCTATGCCGCAGTTTGTTTATATATATATATATATATATATATATATATATATATATATATATATATATATATATATATATATATATATATATATATATATATATATATATTGTGTGTGTGTGTGTGTTCGTTATTGTATGCACCACACTTAATATCTATTCATAATATAATACCACAAGGCACAATACTGACACCCGAATTTGCATGACGGTGTCATCCATCGAAGACACCGCAAGTCTCCAAGCGGACATCAACCAAATCTTTAAATGGGCCTCAGAAAACAATATGAAGTTCAGTGAAGAGAAATTTCATTTACTCCCATATGGAAAACTCTAGGAAATTAAAACTGAATCGGAGTATAAAACAAATTCCAACCACACAATAGAGCGAAAAACTAATGTGAATGAACTAGGAGTGATAATGTCAGAGGATCTCACTTTCAAAGATCACAACAGATTATCTACCACATACGCTAGGAAAATAATAGGATGGATAATGAGAACCTTCGGAACTAAGGATACCAAGCCCATGATGATTATCTTCAAATCACTTGATCACTCTTGGTTGGAATACTGCTGTACACTAATGGCCCCTTTCAAGTCAGGCAAAATTGCAGACCTGAAGAATGTACAGAGAACTTTCATGGCACGTATAAGTACGATAAAACACCTAAATTACTGAAAACGGTTGATTTGTACTCCCTGGAATGCAGGCGAGAAAAGTACATAATAATGTACACTTGGAAAATCCTAGGAGGACTAGTCCCAAATCTGCACACGAAAATCATTACCTACGAAAGCAAAAGACTCGGCAGGAGATGCTACATTTTCCCAGTGAAAAGCAGGAGCGCCGCCACAAGTACACCAAGAGAAAACAATAAGTGTGAGAGTCCCAAGACTGTTCAACTGCCTCCCACCATACGTAAGGGAGATTACCAATAGATCCCTGGCTGTCTTCAAGAAGGCGCTGGACAGGCACCTAAAATCAGTACCTGACCAGCCGGGCTGTGGATCGCATGTCGGCTTGCGTACTGCCAGCAGTAACAGCCTGATTTATCAGGCCCTGATCCACCACGAGGCCTGGTCACAGACCGGACCGCTGGGGCGTTGACCCCCAGAAACCCTCTCCAGGTAGGTAACATATATCACGTGTTTTTTTTTTTTAAATTTAAGTAGACAAGAACTTGGGTGATATAGACAAAAGTTGCGTTGCGTGATCAGCTCATCAACTGTTAGCTTAAAACAACCAGGTTGTTTTCTGAACTAGACGAAAAGTTAGATTTTGTTAGGTAGTGTGATGAGTCGGGTGTTGTACTGGTTGAGAGACCTGTCCTGCAGGGAGTAACACAAATCTGTCCTCAGAGTGTTGCCACGAGAGCGGGAGTACATGGGGGAAAGACTAAGTAAGTTTATTCAGGTATACACAAATACAGTTACATAGATTATCATACATCCTAGAGAACCTAGGATAACCCAATAAAGTCAGGCATAGTGACTTATTTCCATTGGGGTAGGAGAGGACTTGAAGGTCCTCATTGACGCTGTCTGATGAGAAGAACTATCTGCTGTCTAGATTAACAACTAGCGTGTATTATTTAGGTATACGAGTCAAGTATAGAAAAGCAAAAGAACGTAAGAAGAAGCACTGCAGCAGGCCTACTGGCCCATGCTAGGCAGGTCAAAGTCACACCCGCGCAAGAAGAAAGGAGTACTGCAGCAGGCCTACTGGCCCATGCTAGGCAGGTCAAAGTCACACCTGCTCAAGAAGGAATGATCACTGCAGCAGGCCTACTGGCCCATGCTAGACAGGTCCAACTCAGTTTACAGTGTGAAATACAACCCAGTGAAAATCAGGGGCGTGCAGTACATGCACTGAGAGACAACTCGATAAGTGTAAGGGGCCCAAGACTTTTCAACACTTCATATGTGAGGGTAATTGCCATGAGACACCTAGCTATCTTCAAGATGGGAATAACCTGGTAAGTTTCTTCACGCAGCGCCCGGTCTTCAGGCTTGCATGCACTAACAGCCTGGTTGACCAGACCATCAAGCAGGAGGCCTGGTCCCAGACCAGTACCTCAGGGGACCATGGTCCCAGACCAGCGTCTCGGAGGACCATGGTCCCAGGAACAGGATTGTGAAGGACCTCGATGGATTGTGAAGGACTTGCCTAGTATGGGCCAACAGGCCTGCTGCAGTGTTCATATTTTCTTATGTTCAGGTAAACAATAATGTTTGTTTCAAAGAAAACATCAACAACTGTGGCCGCTCTTGTTGACACAAGGTCAAGGTCAAGGTCAAGGTCAAGGTAGACATGTCAAGAATATAAGATTACAATGATACAGTGGTACTTACAGAAGTACAGTGATACAGGTACAGTAATACATACAGTGATACATTGGTACAGTGGTACAGGGATACAGGTACAGTGGTACAGGGATACAGGTACAGTGGTACAGGGATACAGGTACAGTGGTACAGGGATACAGGTACAGTTGTACAGGGATACAGGTACAGTGGTACAGGGATACAGGTACAGTAATACATACAGTGGTACAGGGATACAGGTACAGTAATACATACAGTGGTACAGGGATACAGGTACAGTGATACAGAGGTACAGGGATAATATTAAAAAGGTATTAAATACCGACAGGTTGTTAGGTAAGACACATATGCAACAGTTAGGTATTTTTATTTCGAGACGTGTCGCCCACACAGTAGACTTCTTCAGTCGGGTACAGAAAAGTTGACAGTAGCAGAAGAGATGTGAAGACGACGTAATCACCTCCTGACAGTATATAAGACTCCATACTGTCACTTCAACTTCACTATGGAACAAATACTCTTCTCCAGACTGAGGGACTGACCACCTCAAAACTACGTCTTCAAGGGTGATGCATATGCATATGTGTCTTACCTAACACCAGGTACAGGAATACATAGTGATACAGAGGTACAGTGATACAGGTACAGTAATACAGTGGTACAGCGATACATATAGAGGTACAGTGATACATACAGTGGTGTGGTACAGCGATACATACAGAGGTACAGTGATACATACAGTGGTACAGTGATACATATAGTGGCGCAGTGATACAGAGGTACAGTGATACATACAGAGGTACAGTGATACATACAGTGGTACAGTGATACATACAGTGGTGCAGTGATACAGAGGTACAGTGATACATACAGTGGTACAGTGATACAGAGGTACAGTGATACATACAGAGGTACAGTGATACATACAGTGGTGCAGTGATACAGAGGTACAGTGATACATACAGTTGGTGCAGTGATACATTCAGAGGTACAGTGATACATACAGTGGTACAGTGATACAGAGGTACAGTGATACATGC
>WNWK01001958.1:100000-238352 GCA_009830355.1 Cherax destructor
GAGCAAAATAGGATGTCCAAAAAAGGGTGAATGAATTCCAGATTGAACACAGGAGGTGTAGTGGGTCGTCCCAGGAATAATAATAATATTAATAATAATTATAGTAATAATGATAATAACAATAATAGTAAGTTATAATAATAATAATATAATAGTAATAATCATAATAATAATAACAAAAATAAGGAAGGTTTGAAGAAGGCTTTAAGTGCTACGGGCTTGAGCATCTAGCAGATGTGTGTGTGTGAGCGTTTTACATCGGAGCGAACAGTGAAAAATATCGATGTAGGATTTCACGCACTTTTGGAGTGTGTAGAGTAACGTTTTGATGAAGGGATTTAGTAAAACCAGCTAGCCAGACTTGAGTCCTGGAGGTGAAGGAGGGAGTGAGGATATTGTTGTGTGTAGGAGTATTTGGACTGTGATGTCTGTGCTCTCCTGGCAGGACAGCTGTTGAATGACAACACACACACACAGACAATACATACACACACAGACAATACATACACACACAGACAATACATACACACACAGACAATACATACACACACAGACAATACATACACACACAGACAATACATACACACACAGACAATACATACACACACAGACAATACATACACACACAGACAATACATACACACACAGACAATACATACACAGACAAACACACACACAGACAAACACACACACAGAATAAACACACACAGACAAAAACACACACAAACACACACAGACAATAAACACACAGACAACAAACACACAGACAACAAACACACCAACAGACACAGGCAACAAACACAAACAAACACAGGAGAGTAAACATTAAGAAAGTGCATCACTGGTTGCTTGTTGTCACCTAATTAAAGAAAATATTAATTGCTGGAAGAATGTGAGTATGTCTGAACCACCTCATTACTCTCTCCCTCTCTCTCCCCTCTCCCTTTTCCCCCCCTCCCCATCTATCTCCTCCCATCCCCCTCAACAAAATTAGGTGATGTGATATTTTATGAAAACCTTAATTTGTTCTCCTTTCTTTTCCATCCCTCCCTCCCTCCATCGCCTCCTCCTTCCCTCCATCGCCCCTCCCTCCCCCAATACTTCCCTCCCCACCATCCCTTTACTTATTAAAATTCTTCTCAGAAACCTGGCGTTCGTTCTCTTATTAGTGTCCCTCGTACTTGCCCCTCCTTCCTCCACCCCTCCCTACCTCAACCCCCTCCCCCTTTATCCCTCCAAACAACCCCTCTCGTCTGCATCCCTTCAAAAATCTTTCCTTCCCTCTAAACACTCCCTCCTCTCCAAACTCTCTCTCCATCCTTCCAAACACTATCCTATGGTAAAGGATTTACATCAAACTATCCTATAATAAATGATTTACAACATCATACTATCTCATATTGATTTACAACATTAAAATATCCTATAGTAAATGATTTACAACATCAAACTATCTCATATTGATTTACAACATTAAACTATCCTATAGTAAATGATTTACAACATCATACTATCTCATATTGATTTACAACATTAAACTATCCTATAGTAAATGATTTATGTTGTTTTACGGACTGGTATAACCTGGCTGACCAAGCCAGATCAACCCTGGAAGCCAGTCACAGGTACACCAGCTGTAGGTTGCCCCACAGGGTTAGGTTAGGTAATGTTTGTCAGGAAACAGGACAAGTGTTTCCTAACGCTGGTCTTAGTTATATGATGACCCACCACCGAAGCTTTTGGTCATCTGACCGAGGCCTTCCACTGGCTTACCCCTCCACCCCTTTAAACATTATCTTTATAATTCTAACTATGTTATTATCTTAGTGGACTTGTGCCAAATAGTTTCTTGTAGTCTAGGACAACACAAGCTGACTTGTCTTTCCCCTCTTTCTTGATCTCTGCCAGTGTCTTGTTGTCAGACGTAGAAATTTCGTTGTGGCTGATCGGGAAGATGGCTTGTACAGTGCTGCTCCTCCTCCTTTCAGTATTTATGCCCTCTTTCTCTCTCTCTCTCTCTCTCTCTCTCTCTCTCTCTCTCTCTCTCTCTCTCTCTCTCTCTTGGAGAATGAAGGAAATTAACTAAAAAATACAATTTTACACCAAATTCACCCCAATGAGCTAGTTACTGAGGGATACACACACACACACACACACGCACACACACACACATACACACACACACACACACACACACACACACACACACACACGCACACGTATATGAATGGTCAAATATTCACTAAAACACATATTGTTGCTGGTAACGAGGCACTGTTCCTGTACTAACAATATATCAGTTTTCTGCTATTGCGAATTCTCGTCGTTCGTTAATTTCAACGAATTCGCATATATATATATATATATATATATATATATATATATATATATATATATATATATATATATATATATATATATATATATATATATATATACACTATATGTGTGAGACGTTCGCTGTGAGGATTTGTGGAGGCTTGATCCTCCGTCTGAAAGCACGGAGCAATGGTACTAATATTATTATATTATTATTATTAATTTGGCATTCAGTCTCGCCCATAGATCAGGGTAGAGAAACAAAATAAGAAAATGATAAAAAGGAGCATAGAGAAGATAATAGTCACGTGAGAGGAAGAAAGGGAATTAGAGATGGCTGAGGGGAAGTGAAATGAACGAGGGGGGGAAATAGATTGGTGAGAGGGAGGAGAGATAAGGAACAGTGAGAGAGAGCAAGAGAGAGAGAGAGAGAGAGAGAGAGAGAGAGAGAGAGAGATAACAGAAATGAGCGTCAATGAGTGAGAATGACAGGAGGGAATAGGTTGTATGGGACAGCGTAGAAGACTTTAAAACTGACAAAGGTTGGCAGCACAAGCCAAAGGAACAACAGACAGTAGGAAAAGGCACAACAGATGGCAGATAGGGACATGAAAAGGCAAAAGAAGAGAGCAGGAAAGGGCCAAGAGGGAGAGAATAGAAAGCAAAAGAGCAAAAAAAAAATTATTAAAGTGGTGTAGAAATAGTAGATATAGAGGAGAAGAGGAGTGGGAAAGAAAAGAAAACAGGAAAGAAGGGAAAGAGAAAGTAGACGTATTCATGTCTGTGTATACACAGAAACACATACACATCAGTGTTTATACATAGATAAACACACCTCAGATGCACACCTATTGGTCTGTATACACAAAGATGCATAACTGGCGATGTATATAGACACACATGTCAGTGTTTAGTCATAGATATACATGTATATCGGCGCAGACACGCACACACACACACACACAGGCGTGACCAGGAGCTGTGAATCGACCAATCGACCCCTGCAACAACAAATACGTGAGTATACACATATACAATATATATATATATATATATATATATATATATATATATATATATAATCACAGTACAGTATTACCTCTTTCTGTCACCTGGGTGCGTGAGTGAGTGACGTCATGATCAGCTGGTATTGTTTACAAACAATATTGCTACCACGAGGTCACTGAGATTTCATCACGACACAAGCAGAGTGTTATTGCTGCTCCAGTGATAACTCCTGCTAATTGATATCCCTCTGTCATCTTTAATCCCTTTCAGTCGAGCTCACGATAGTATTGAATGTGCTCAGCTTTGCTCATTAATTTGTTGGGGGCATTTGCATGCCTAATTAAGCTTGAGATAGAGCTTTCATTTAAAGCTAATGATTTGGTATTGAAGTTTGTTAGCGTGCGCGATTTCGCATATGGCTGGTTGCTTATGTGTCATACAGAGCCATGTTTGCGTAGTGTATGTATACCGAGAGGTGTGTATAGCTGGATATACACCGAGAGGTGCGTATATATCTCTGAATATGCAACAAGATGTGCGTATCTGTGAATATACATCAAGAGGTGTGTATATACACCGAGAAGTGTGTTTACCGGTGTATGTACACAGGGAGGTGTATATACCTGTATATATATACTCCGAGAGGTATACCTTCATTTCTAGCTATTACACCTCACCTACCTACAGTATACTATGTGCATCTGTCCTCTCGTCTCTAGTTTAGGGTACAAAACTGACTACCCTCTATCAAGGCCAAGGGACTGATCACCTTCTATCTAGACTAAAGGACCGAATGTTTTCAATAAGTCTGAGGTACTGACAACCTTTTATTAAGTCTGAGGGACTCACAATGTTCTATTAAGTCTGAGGGTCTGACAACCTTCTATTAAGTCTGAGGGTCTGACAATGCTCTGTCAGGATTGAGGGACTGATCGCTTGTCATAGCTGAGGGACTGACCACCTTCTATCAAGACTGAGTTGCTGATCATATTCCTGTACCACACACACCTGATTCTCACACACACCTGACCTCCCACATACACCTGACACCCACACACCTGATTCCCACACACCTGACCTCCCACACGTGTCCTCCATCAGAAAACTTAAGGATGTAGTTAAGTGGACATGAAGCCCCAGGTCATTAAGGTGTAAACAAGGTCGCTCATTATTTTATTGCTGGCACTCTCTGGCACTTCAAATCCCTCTCAACAGTGGCACTCTTCATACCTCCCTTAACAGTGACACTCTTCATATCTACCTCAACAGTGGCACTCTTCATACCTCCCTCAACAGTGGCACCCCTGTCCAGGGTCACTTCAACCCCTTCACACACACACGCGCGCACACAAGTGAGGTAGTGGAGGCAGGAACCATACATAGCTTTAAGATGAGGTATGATAAAGCTCACGGAGCAGGGAGAGAGAGGACCTAGTAGCGATCAGTGAAGAGGCGGGGCTAGGAGCTGAGTCTCGACCCCTGCAACCACAAATAGGTGAGCGCGCGCACACACACATCTTGGAGTACATATCTTGTGATATAGGAAGACTCAAATTAAGTTGTAATAAACATCTGTCAGTGTACAGTAGTACACATGTACACATGTACACTTACCTCAGCAACTACTGCCTGGCCAGCCAGTCGACCTCTCTGGCCTCCCGTGTACAACACCATCCCTGAGAAGTGTACACAAGAGTTAGTACCCTGCAGTGTACATTAATTTTCACAAAAAAAGCCGAAAGCGTCAGGACCATTAAGCACTGTTGCGTTTGTACAAATGTACATCTCGTATTACATTTGTGCTAAGCTTGTTTGGTTGATGAGGTTTGAAGCCTGTCTACTGAAGAGGGTCTTCATATCACCTAAACAACACCAGTCATTAATACTTTAATATCTAAAATAGTCAGTCAAGTCTCACTATATATACACTGAGAATTATACACCGAGAAGTGTATATATCTCAGTGTATATACACTGAGAATTATACACCGAGTAGTATATATATCTCAGTGTATATACACTGAGAATTATACACCGAGAGGTGTATATATCTCAGTGTATATACACTGAAAATTATACACCGAGAAGTGTATATATCTCAGTGTATATACACTGAGAATTATACACCGAGAAGTGTATATATCTCAGTGTATATACACTGAGAATTATACACCGAGAAGTATATATATCATGTTGTTCTTGTTGTTATTGCTGCTGTTGTGGTTGCTGCTGCTGCTGCTGTTGTTGCTGTTGTTCTTGTTGCTGCTGCTGTTATTGTTGCTGCTCCTGCTGTTGCTATTGTTGCTTCTTCTGTTGTAGATGTAGCTGTTGTTTCTATTGTTGCTTCTTATGTTGTAGCTGTTGTTATTGTTGCTTCTTCTGTTGTAGCTGTAGCTGTTGTTTCTATTGTTGCTTCTTATGTTGTAGCTGTTGCTATTGTTGCTTCTTATGTTGTAGCTGTTGCTATTGTTGCTTCTTCTGTTGTAGCTGTAGCTGTTGTTGCTATTATTGCTTCTTCTTTTGTAGCTGTAGCTGTTGTTGCTATTGTTGCTTCTTATGTTGTAGCTGTAGCTGTTGTTGCTTCTGTTGTAGCTGTTGCTATTGTAGCTGTAGCTGTTGTTGCTATTGTTGCTTCTCCTGTTGTAGCTGTAGCTGCTGTTGCTATTGTTGCTTCTCCTGTTGTAGCTGTAGCTGTTGTTGCTGCTGTTGCTATTGTTGCTGTAGCTGTTGTTGCTATTGTTGCTTCTCCTGTTGTAGCTGTAGCTGTTGTTGCTGCTGTTGCTATTGTTGCTTCTCCTGTTGTTGCTGTTGCTGCTGTTGCTGTTGTTGCTGTAGCTGTTGTTGCTATTGTTGCTTCTCCTGTTGTAGCTGTAGCTGCTGTTGCTGTTGTAGCTGTAGCTGTTGTTGCTATTGTTGCTTCTCCTGTTGTAGCTGTTGCTATTGTAGCTGTAGCTGTTGTTGCTATTGTTGCTTCTCCTGTTGTAGCTGTTGCTATTGTAGCTGTAGCTGTTGTTGCTATTGTTGCTTCTCCTGTTGTAGCTGTAGCTGCTGTTGCTATTGTTGCTTCTCCTGTTGTTGTTGTTGCTGTTGCTTGACACAAGCCCGTAACAGCGGCCGGAATTCCATTTAAGTAGTGTTTGCAATATTAATGTTGACTGGAATTCATTTTTTTTTCTTAGTCGCTCTTAGGAAAAATTCCTCTGTCGCTCCTTTGTATAACCTCGCGTGTATAAGACGCGGTGTATGTATACACCTTGCTCGTGTATACATCTGAGACGCTGTGTATGCATACACCTTGCTCATGTATACATCTGAGACGCGGTGTATGTATACACCTTGCTCGTGTATACATCTGAGACGCGGTGTATGTATACACCTTGCTCGTGTATACATCTGAGACGCGGTGTATGTATACACCTTGCTCGTGTATACATCTGAGACGCGGTGTATGCATATACCATGCTCGTGTATACATCTGAGACGCGGTGTATGTATACACCTTGTTCGTGTATACATCTGAGACGCGGTGTTTGTATACACCTTGCTCATGTATACATCTGAGACGCGGTGTATGTATACACCTTCCTCGTGTATACATCTGAGACGCGGTGTATGCATAAACCTTGCTCATGTATACATCTGAGACGCGGTGTTTGTATACACCTTGCTCATGTATACATCTGAGACGCGGTGTATGTATACACCTTGCTCGTGTATACATATGAGACGCGGTGTATGTATACACCTTGCTCGTGTATATATCTGAGACGCGGTGTATGTATACACCTTGCTCACGTATACATCTGAGACGCGGTGTATGTATACACCTTGCTCATGTATACATCTGAGACGCGGTGTATGCATACACCTTGCTCATGTATACATCTGAGACGAGAGGTATACATGCAGCATACTAAAGTATACATGTATGACGTCAGTATACCCTCCCAATTTTTTTGTTCGCGTTAACATTCGCGGGAAAACTTAACATTGACGGAGGGAAACATTCGCGTTTTAGCATTACTTCGAACATTGCCAATATTTTTCAATGAAAAAAAAATTATTATAGCTTTTTTTTTAGATTTTTTGGTGTTTTTTTTTTTTTTAATAATTTCAAATTCTTCACTGAAATGAATTTTTGTTGTTAAAAAAGTATTGATGTAGGAGAGAATTTTTTACCAGTTTTAATATGTTAAATTCTCTCTCTCTCTCTCTCTCTCTCTCTCTATATATATATATATATATATATATATATATATATATATATATATATATATACATACACCTTTAGCACCAGCACCACCAGCACTAGCACCACCAGCACTAAAACTAGCACCACCAACACCAGCACCACCACTAGCACCACCACTAGCTCCCCCACCACCACCACTAGCACCACCACCACCACTAGCACCACCACCACCACTAGCACCACCACCACTAGCACCACCACCACCAGCACCACCACCACTAGCACCACCACCACCACTAGCACCACCACCACTAGCACCACCACCACCACTAGCACCACCACCACTAGCACCACCACCACTAGCACCACCACCACCAGCACCACTAGCACCACCACCACCACCACCACTAGCACCACCACCACGTGTGCAGGTAGTCACCAGACTCACACTTGGAGTCTTATCTAACACTCCACAAGAGGTCCCGCTAAATTTACAGGAATTTTCGTGGGTCTAAATTGTGGAATTATGTAGCAGAGGTCATTACTGACCTCTTACCTCTGTGTAGTTTCTCAACACTCCTCTCTCTCTCTCTCTGTCTATCTGTGTCTGTCTGTCTCTTTCTCCCTGTCTATCTGTGTCTCTCTGTCTGTCTGTCTCTCTATCTCTCTCTCTCTGTTTATCTGTGTCTGTCTCTGTCTCTTTCTGATGTGAGTATATTCCTCACTTATTCTTTTTTTTAGCATTTAAGTACTGTCATTTGTCATATTCCCCGAGAGATATCACATAATGAGGAGAGATATACGGTGGAGACAGAGGAGATGAGAGAATCTTTCGAGACAGAGATATTAGTGTGGGCTGTGTTGTATGTTTTGTGTGTATTGTGTCTGCTGCGTATATGGTTATGTTGTATATTTTGTGTGTATTGTGTCTGCTGCCTACAATAACATTATTTTTATACTGTGCAGAAACGCAGAAATTATCATAATTTTTAACGAAACTTCTCTACTTTTCATTTTCGAACTGAAGAATTTTGCAAAATCTCGATACTCAGTGGAAAATGAGAGAGGAGGGAAAATGTACATAGCGAAATGCAAGTTAGATGATAAAACAGGAATAATTGATAAAGTTGGATAAGTTAGATGATGGACTAGAAATAGATGATAAAAGATGGCAGTAATACACACGGTAATGGAAGTAAAGAATGAGGAAGGTGAGTATGGCATGCTACGAGTCTGTTACATTATATTTGGCGTATGTCACACTCTCATATAGGCTGCCTCCCAACCAGTGAACCAGGTGCTAATGGTTTAACGATCAATAGGGTACCCGTCGTTATATCAGTACCTCGGTTCATCAGCCAATCACAGACAAGCCTGCCAGAGCTGTGAAGCAATGTGGTTCACTTGTGACTCTGGTTTTGGCAGACTTGTCTGGGCTGTTGGTCACTCACGGTGCTTTGTCTGTCTCTTACATTTTCCCTCCTTTGATCACCGTGTTGTACACTTGTTCTTACATCATTGTACATATTGTAAATAGTGTACATATTGCAAATACCAGCTTTTGCTTATTTGGTGAAGGAAAGACAAGTCATATAACTGCTGATGTCTTTTGCTTGCTCCAATATTCATTTAGTTACGACAAAGTGTGGAGGCCATTCTGCACCTGCCTTCCTGATAGTGAATGACAGGAAGGTGTTGTCATGGTGTTGCCAAGGTGTCATGATGTTGTCATGGTGATGCCAAGCAGCTGTCATGGTGTTGTGCAAGGTATGATGGTGTTGCCAAGGTTCTGTCATGGTGTTGTGCAAGGTGTTGTGATGGTGTTGCCAAGGGGCTGTCATGGTGTTGTGCAAGGTGTCATGATGTTGTCATGGTGATGCCAAGGTGCTGTCACGGTGTTGTCAAGGTGCTGTGCAAGGTATCAGGGACTATATCTAATAAGAGATGGAGCAACACAGAGCAAGAAACACTGAAGGAAAACTAATAACAACACAGCTGGAGTAACCAAGTAAAAATACTCAACAAAGCCAGTGGCAACACAGAAGATATCAGCTGCTGCTGTGAGTGACACAGATGTCAGTTGGTGCTGTGAGTGACACAGAAGATGTCAGCTGGTGCTGTGACACAGAAGATGTCAGCTGGTGCTGTGAGTGACACGGAAGATGTCAGCTGGTGCTGTGAGTGACACAGGAGATGTCAGCTGGTGCTGTGAGTGACACAGGAGATGTCAGCTGGTGCTGTGAGTGACACAGAAGATGTCAGCTGGTGCTGTGAGTGACACAGGAGATGTCAGCTGGTGCTGTGAGTGACACAGGAGATATCAGCTGGTGCTGTGACACAGAAGATATCGGCTAGTGCTGTGAGACACACACACACACACCATCAAAGAACATTATTAAGTACGCCATGAATGACGTTACCTGGGAAATATTGCACCAGTATATAACATCATTAATATGAGATTCGAACCTATATACTATATATATATATATATATATATATATATATATATATATATATATATATATATATATATATATACTACAATCTTTCATACAAGACGTACGACAGTCCTCCACACAAATGTACGACAGTCTACGACACAAAGCGTACGACAGTCTCCACCGCTAGAGGTAGGAAGCTCAGCTCCTGGGCCACGTGGTTCAACTTACCTGCAGAGTAAACAAAGTCCAATTAGTGAAGATGTCACTTGCGGAACTGAAAAATTGATACCTGTGAGAGGGAAGAGTGGGGATGCTGAGAGGGAGGAGTGGAGGGATGCTGAGAGGGAGGAGTGGAGGATGCTGAGAGGGAGGAGTGGAGGGATGCTGAAGGGAGGAGTGGAGGGATGCTGAGAGGGAGGAGTGGAGGGATGCTTAGATGGAGGAGTGGAGGGATGCTGAGAGGGAGGAGTGGAGGGATGCTGAGATGGAGGAGTGGAGGGATGCTGAGATGGAGGAGTGGAGGGATGCTTAGAGGGAGGAGTGGAGGGATGCTTAGAGGAGTGGAGGGATGCTTAGAGGAGTGGAGGGATGCTTAGAGGGAGAAGTGGAGGATGCTGAGAGGGAGAAGTGGAGGATGCTGAGAGGGAGGAGTGGAGGATGCTGAGAGGGAGGAGTGGAGGATGCTGAGAGGGAGGAGTGGAGGGATGCTGAGAGGGAGGAGTGGAGGATGCTGAGAGGGAGGAGTGGAGGGATGCTGAGAGGGAGGAGTGGAGGGATGCTGAGAGGGAGGAGTGGAGGGATGCTGAGAGGAGGAGTGGAGGGATGCTGAGAGGGAGGAGTGGAGGGATGCTGAGGAGGGAGGAGTGGAGGATGCTGAGAGGGAGGAGTGGAGGGATGCTGAGAGGGAGGAGCTTAATGTTTTACTATTTGTAGAGCTTTATACAGTCATGTTTCTGTGTAGAGCTTTATACAGTCAAATTTCACTCTGTGTAGAGCTTTATACAGTCACATTTCACTCTGTGTAGAGCTTTACCACGTTAACCAGGCGCTGTTGTGACCCCTACGGGTTTACCACTTCCCTAGTGGATACTGGCTAAGTTTACCCTCGTTACTTCTTGTCAAGTTTCCCCTCTCAACTTGCTCGAAATATTCCTAAAACAAAGAGAGATTCCTTTCCCCCTCTCAGTTCTGACCCCTCTCTATCCCTCTCGGTTTGGACCCTCTTTATTCCTCTCTATTTGGACCCTCTTTATTCTTTTGTTTGGACCTGTCATCTCACATGACCAGAGTGACCTGTCATCTCGCATGACCCATAGTGACCTGTCATCTCACATGACCCAGAGTGACCTGTCATCTCATCACGACCAGAGTGACCTGTCATCTCACTTGACCAGAGTGACCTGTCTCCTCACATGATCCAGAGTGACCTGTCTCCTCACATGACCCAGAGTGACCTGTCTCACATGACCCAGAGTGACCTGTCTTCTCACATGACCCAGAGTGACCTGTCTTCTCACATGACCCAGAGTGACCTGTCTCCTCACATGACCCAGAGTGACCTGTCTCCTCACATGACCCAGAGTGACCTGTCTCCTCACATGACCCAGAGTGACCTGTCTCCTCACATGACCCAGAGTGACATGTCTCCTCACATGACCCAGAGTGACCTGTCTCCTCACATGACCCAGAGTGACATGTCTCCTCACATGACCCAGAGTGACCTGTCTCCTCACATGACCCAGAGTGACCTGTCTCCTCACATGACCCAGAGTGACATGTCTCCTCACATGACCCAGAGTGACCTGTCGTCTCACATGACCAGAGTGACCTGTTGTCTTTCAGGTCTCAAATTCTCTCTCTTTTTTGCCACTTCTTTCTCTACTTCCTCTTTTCTCTTCCTCTTTTTTTCCTCTCTGTTAAGTCTTTACTTCATTTATTGTCTCAATCGCATTCTCTTGTTTTATTGTTGTGTGGCTCTCTCTCTCTCTCTCTCTCTCTCTCTCTCTCTCTCTCTCTCTCTCTCTCTCTCTCTCTCTCTCTCTCTCTCTCTCTCTCTTTACACAGGGTTTGCAAGGTTAAGTTAAGGATCCCTAACTTTATTGACAAGCTATTTACAAGTTAAGGATTCCTAACTTTATTGACAAGCTATTTACAAGTTAAGGATCCCTAACTTTATTGACAAGCTATTTACAAGTTAAGGATCCCTAACTTTATTGACAAGCTATTTACAAGTTAAGGATCCCTAACTTTATTGACAAGCTATTTACAAGTTAAGGATTCCTAACTTTATTGACAAGCTATTTACAAGTTAAGGATTCCTAACTTTATTGACAAGCTATTTACAAGTTAAGGATCCCTAACTTTATTGACAAGCTATTTACAAGTTAAGGATCCCTAACTTTATTGACAAGCTATTTACAAGTTAAGGATCCCTAACTTTATTGACAAGCTATTTACAAGTTAAGGATTCCTAACTTTATTGACAAGCTATTTACAAGTTAAGGATCCCTAACTTTATTGACAAGCTATTTACAAGTTAAGGATTCCTAACTTTATTGACAAGCTAAGAGCTGTTACCTACATCAGCTCATTTGAAAGCATTTTTATTGTTATGGAACATACAAGTAGGGAACAGGATGAAGTTGGAGCCATCTGTGGGTCAGCATTTTCATTTGATCAACTAACTTTATCTCGTTGACATCATAATGCTGTACGAATGTGTTCCAGACTCGAGTCATCCTGGGGATAAATGATCTCAGATGAAGTGATGTTCTGGAGAAGGGTCGGTCTCTCTCTCTCTCTCTCTCTCTCTCTCTCTCTCTCTCTCTCTCTCTCTCTCTCTCTCTCTCTCTCTCTCTCTTTATCCGTCCCTTCTGTACTTTTAATCTCTTTCCTTGTTCATTGTATTTCTTATCTCTTTTTCTCGCTTCTCCTCTTTTTCCCTCCTCGCTCTTCCTTCCTTGACCCCCTCCTCTCTTCACCTCTCCTCTCTTCACTCTTTCTTCACCCCTCCTCTCTTCACCTCTCTTCTCTTCACCCCTCCTCTCTTCACCCCTCCTCTCTTCACCTCTCCTCTCTTTCCTCTTCCTTCCATCACCCCTCCTCTCTTCACCTTTCCTCTCTTCCCTCTTCCTTCCTTCACCCTTCCCCTTTTCACCTCCTCTCTTCACTCTTCCTTCTTTCACCTCTCCTCTCTTCACTCTTCCTTCCTTCACCTCTCCTCTCTTCACTCTTCCTTCCTTCACCTCTCCTCTCTTCACTCTTCCTTCCTTCACCTCTCCTCTCTTCACTCTTCCTTCCTTCACCTCTCCTCTCTTCACTCTTCCTTCCTTCACCTCTCCTCTCTTCACTCTTCCTTCACCCTTCCTCTCTTCACCTCGCTTCTCTTCACCCCTTCTCTCTTCACCCTCTCTCTTCACCTTCCTCCTTCACCCTCTCCCTCTTCTTCCTTCACCTCTTCCTTCCCCCTTCTCTTCCCTCCTCTCTTCACCTTTGTCTCCTCTTCCTCGTCAAACTTGTAACTGGGATAATTAGTCTAGTAATGAGATCCTCAATTAAGGGTCAGCAGGGAATTAACCGGTAACGGAAGGTTAATTTACTACCCTATATATAGTACTTCACTTTCTCTCTCGTTACTTCACTTATTCTCTCTCCTTACTTCACTTTCTCTCTCGTTACTTCACTTTCTCTCTTTACTTCACTTTCTCGTTACTTCACTTTCTCTCGTTACTTTCTCTCTCGTTACTTCACTTATTCTCTCTCGTTACTTCACTTATTCTCTCTCGTTACCTCACTTTCTCTCACGTTACCTCACTTTCTCTCACGTTACCTCACTTTCTCTCTACTTTCCTTACTGACCTTCCTGGTCGCAGGATTGCCTCCACGTCCTCGTTCCTGTTTCATAACAACCCGCACTCAGGAGAGAGGACCTTACCACGACGTTTCGGTCCGACTTGGACCATTTAAAAGGTCACACTAACACACAAGATGGTATAATGTTTGTCGGGAAACAGAACAAGTGTTTCCTGAGGCGGGTCTTAGTTATATGATGACCACAGCTAGAGCTTTTGGTAATCTGACCGAGGACTTCCGCTGGCTTACCCCTCCACCTCTTTAAAAAACATAGTTATGATTATTAAGTATATTAACCCACAAGAGTGAGGGATCCAGTATATATCGGCGAGGGGGAAGAGGCCAGGGACGGGACCAAGAGAGGAAGAAGAAGTAGTGGTAGAGGTAAGGCTGGTAGTGATAGAAGTAGTAGTGGTAGTATAATGTAGGGAGAATCACCAAAAAAAATGCTAGGTACAGGAACACAGGTGCAAGTTATGTGACATTTTATTGCTGTGTGTTAGGTTGCAATTAAATCTTGGCTACATATGTGCTAGGATGATGGTTCCTGGGATATTTATGTGCTAGAATGATGGTTCCATGGCTATATATGTACTAGGATGATGGTTCCTGGGATATTTATGTGCTAGGATGGTGGTTCCATGGCTTATATGTACTGATATGTTCCATGGCTATTTATGTGCTAGGATGGTGGTTCCATGGCTATATATGTACTAGGATAATTGTTCCATGGCTATTTATGTGCTAGGATGGTGGTTCCATGGCTCTATATGTACTAGGATAATTGTTCCATGGCTATTTATGTGCTAGGATGGTGGTTCCATGGCTATATATGTACTAGGATAATTGTTCCATGGCTATTTATGTGCTAGGATGGTGGTTCCATGGCTATATATGTGCAAGGATGATTGTTTCACCTAAAGGCACCTTACGCACTTTTCCAGTGGTGATTTGTGGTTTATGTAGGTTCTGATTTCTCTTAAACCACACAATTAAACCCCCTTCACCTATCCTCTAAACCTCACAACCCCGTCCTTCCCTCCTGTAAACCTTGCTAACCCCCTTCCTTGTGTGAACTTCACAACCTCTTCCAATAAACCCTACAACCCCTTCACAAAAACCCTCCTCAACCTCTTCACATAAACCCTCTTCAACCCCTCCCAATAAACCCCACAAGCCTCCTCCAGTCATCACAGTCAAATAATAGAAGGTTGGTTGATCCTAGCAATCATCCCTCCGGGTCACAGATCTATCTTCAATCCTCTCTCTCTTTGTTCCACCTTTAAAATCTAGTGTCGGGGTTATTGTCCCTACATTGTCAGTAGTGACACTGGGAGAAAGTTTCTGGTGTGAGTGGCACTCTCTTCCCATTTACTATTGGCAGTTTTTTTCAAGATTTATATTAGAGCCAGGGAATTAATATCAGCGCTAGGGAAATAATATTAGGCCAGGGAAATAGCACTATGGAAATATTAACGCCAGGGAAATATTAGCGCCAGTAAAATATAATAATAATAAAATATAATAATAATAATAAAATATAATAATAATAAAATCACCTGGGAGATAATAATATCGCCAGGGAAATATAATATGGCCAGTTAATTATTTATAGCAGTAAATCACCTTGAAGGTGTGGTCATTAAGGATGATAATTCCTTGACTTAACGTGGCGCTGCTGACAGATAAGTCAGTCACATTAACTGATTCGTAATTGAAGACGAAATTAATATGGTTGTGGGGCGGAAGATCAGCCTCAAGGGAGTAAAATAAATGAGTTTATCCTTATTTAACCATAACTAATGACCCACGTTAATATAATGTTAAAATAGTCAAAATTATATTAATTTTGAAGGCCTAATTAACTTTACACACACACACACTCACATTCTCTCACTCTCATTGTCTCTCACACTCACTCTCACACACTCTCACTCTCTCTCTCTCTCTCTCTCTCTCTCTCTCTCTCTCACTCTCTCTCTCTCTCTCACTCTCTCTCTCTCTCTCTCTCTCTCTCTCTCTCTCTCTCTCTCTCACTGTCTGATCTTTAACACAATTTTCATGGCAAGATTCCACCAAAAATTTACATAATTTTCTTTTAAAAGGTCAAGAGTATTTTCTGGTGTTAAACTGTGGGAAAATTGTGACTTAATAAATGTTAATAATATTATTGATGGGATAACTGAGTGGAGAGAGAGAGGGAAAGTAGAAGGGAATGGATGGAACGGGAGTGGAAGAGAATGGAATGAGAGGAGTAATGGAAGAGGTTATGGAACTGATAGGATGAAGATAGGAGGTGTGGAGTGATGGGTGATGAAGATGTGAGGTATGGGAGGGATGGGTTACAGGAATGGGAATCAAGGTGAGTGCCTCAAGTGGTGGCACCACTATACACCTGGCACTCAAGTGCCTCTCTCTGCTGCGTGTGTGTGTGTGTGTGAGTGGCACTTGTGTTCCACAGAATGCCTGTGTGCTTGACTTCCTGACTAACTGGCTGGCTGGCCGGCAATCAGTTTGGCTGGCTGGCAGGCAGGCAGGCTGGCTGGCTGGCTGGCAGGCTGGCTGACAGTATAACTAGCCACGCACACACCACAAACTGCCATTTTTCACCGCTCTGAGATTTTAGACTTGACGGTCAATCTTAAGCAAGTCTTACTATGTGTGTGTGTGTAGAGAGAGAGAGGGAGAGAGAGAGATATAGAGAAGACACAGATGTATAAACGAATGACACCTACACCAGTCATCAACCACAACATCAAGACACCACCTACACCAGTCATCAACCACAACATCAAGACACCACCTACACCAGTCATCAACCACAACATCAAGACACCACCTACACCAGTCATCAGTCACAACATCAAGACACCACCTACACCAGTCATCAACCACAACATCAAGACACCACCTACACCAGTCATCAATCACAACATCAAGACACACCTACACCAGTCATCAACCACAACATCAAGACACCACCTACACCAGTCATCAGTCAAACATCAAGACACCACCTACACCAGTCATCAATCACAACATCAAGACACCACCTACACCAGTCATCAATCACAACATCAAGACACACCTACACCAGTCATCAACCACAACATCAAGACACCACCTACACCAGTCATCAACCACAACATCAAGACACCACCTACACCAGTCATCAACCACAACATCAAGACACCACCTACACCAGTCATCAACCACAACATCAAGACACCACCTACACCAGTCATCAACCACAATATCAAGACACCACCTACACACGTCATCAACCACAACATCAACACACCACCTACACCCGTCATCAACCATAACATCAACACACCACCTACACCAGTCATCAACCACAACATCAAGACACCACCTACACCAGTCATCAGTCACAACATCAAGACACCACCTACACCAGTCATCAACCACAACATCAAGACACCACCTACACCAGTCATCAACCACAACATCAAGACACCACCTACACCAGTCATCAACCACAATATCAAGACACCACCTACACACGTCATCAACCACAACATCAACACACCACCTACACACGTCATCAACCATAACATCAACACACCACCTACACCAGTCATCAACCACAACATCAACACACAACCTACACACGTCATCAACCACAACATCAACACACCACCTACACCCGTCATCAACCACAACATCAACACACCACCTACACCAATAATCAACCACAACATCAACACACATCAACATCAACACACAACCTACATACATCAACATATACACACATACACATCAACATCAACACGTTTTTTTGACATTCCATAATTTCAATTATTGTAAAACATATTTAAAAGCTGAGTTGTATTAATGACTGATAATTCAGCGTCAGGGATTTAAACCTAAAGAGATGTCAGGTCAGACTAATTGCTGAACCAACTTTCGCTTTAATAAGTTCCATTCTGGGATTTCAGATTTGGGACCGGGCCATTTAAACTTGTTGATTTGGACCTCCGTTCGTTAATACATTGAATAACTTGTGTTTTCAAGCTTGTATACATTGTTCAGAGTGTATATCTGTTAATGTTTTGTGGGGGGTGTATACTGTGAAGGAAGGCAGGTGTGGGTATACTGTGAAGGAAGGTAGTTGTGTGTATACTGTGAAGGAAGGCAGGTGTGTGTATATTGTGAAGGAAGGCAGGTGTGTGTATACTGTGAAGGAAGGCAGGGGTGTGTATACTGTGAAGGAAGGCAGGAGTGTGTATACCGTGAAGGAAGCCAGGTGTGTGTATATTGTGAAGGAAGGCAGGTGTGTGTATACTGTGAAGGAAGGTAGGTGTGTGTATACTGTGAAGGAAGGCAGGTGTGTGTATACTGTGAAGGAAGGCAGGTGTGTGTATACTGTGAAGGAAGGCAGGGGTGTGTATACCGTGAAGGAAGGCAGGTGTGTGTATACTGTGAAGGAAGGTAGGTGTGTGTATACTGTGAAGGAAGGCAGGTGTGTGTATACTGTGAAGGAAGATAGGTGTGTGTATACTGTGAAGGAAGGCAGGTGTGTGTATACTGTGAAGGAAGGCAGGTGTGTGTATACCGTGAAGGAAGGCAGGTGTGTATACTGTGAAGGATTGCAGGTGTGTATACTGTGAAGGAAAGCAGGTGTGTGTATACTGTGAAGGAAGTCAGGTGTGTGTATACTGTGAAGGAAAGCAGGTGTGTGTATATTGTGAAGGAAGGTAGGTGTGTGTATACTGTGAAGGTGTCAGTATACTACTTGTGTAGTATACTACTGACAAAGGCAGGCAGGTGTGAATACTGTGAAAGCAGGTGTGTATACTGTGAAGGCAGGCGTGTATACTGTGAAGACAGGCGTGTATACTGTAAAGGAAGGCAGTTGTGTATACTGTGAAGGAAGGCAGGTGTGTATACTGTGAAAGCAGGTGTGTATACTGTGAAGGAAGGCAGGTGTGTATACTGTGAAGGAAGGCAGGTGTGTGTATACTGTGAAGGCAGGCAGGTGTGCATACTGTGAAGGTAGGCAGGTGTGTATACTGTGAAGGCAGGCAGGTGTGTATACTGTGAAGGCAGGTGTGTATAGTGTGAAGGAATTCAGGTGTGTGTATACTGTGAAGGAAGGCAGGTGTGTATACTGTGAAGGCAGGCAGGTGTGTATACTGTGAAGGAAGGCAAGTGTGTATAGTGTGAAGGAAGGCAGTTGTTTATACTGTGAAGGAAGGCAGGTGTGTGTATACTGTGAAGGAAGGCAGGTGTGTATACTGTGAAGGAAGGTAGGTGTGTATAGTGTGAAGGCAGGTAGGTGTGTATACTGTGAAGGAAGGCAGGTGTGTGTATACTCTGAAGGAAAGCAGGTGTGTATAGGGTGAAGGAAGGCAGGTGTGTATACTGTGAAGGAAGGCAGGTGTTAGTGTTTCTCAGTGTCCTCTGTTAAATTGCTCCTTTTAAATTCCACGTTTTAAATCTTTTAAATTCTACGTTTTAAATATCACCTTCTAAATTCCACGTTTTAAATATCTTTTAAATTCCACGTTTTAAATTCCGTGTTTTAAATTCCACATTTTAAATTCTGCGTTTTTAAAACCACTTTTCAAAATCCGCGTTTCAGATTCCTGGTCTTAAATATGCCGTTTTAAACTTAATGTTTTAATCTGTTTTTTTTTTCACACGTTGATTTAAGATCACGTTAAAACTCGTGGTTTAATTTCTCCCGTTTAATTTCAACGATTACAACACTGCTACATATATGTTGTCTTACACACACACGCACACACACACACACACACACACACACACACACACACACACACACACACGCAAACACACACACACACACATACACACACACTTGTCTCGACCCCTGCAACCACAATTAGGTGAGTACAATTAGGTGAGTACACACATAAGAACACACACATATACACACACACATACACACACCTAGTGTCTAATCGACATGTGCCTAGGACAAAATGGCAACTAACTAACACATACACACACACACATACATACATGCACATATACATACATACATACATACATACATACATACATACATATACCCACCTCCACGCTAATTAGTAACTCTTTGATGCAACTTTACTGTTGACTCCTCTAATATGGTGGTGGTGCTGGTAGTGGTGCTGGTGATAGTGGTGGTAGTGCTGGTGGTGGTGCTGGTAGTGGTGCTGGTGATAGTGGTGGTAGTGGTGGTAGTGCTGGTGGTGGTGGTGGTGGTAGTGGTGGTGATGCTGATGGTGGTACTGGTGGTGCTGATGGTGGTACTGGTGGTGGGGGTGGTACTAGTGCTAGTGGTGGTGGTGCTGCTGGTGGTGGTGCTAGTGCTGGTGGTGGTGCTAGTGCTAGTGGTGGTGGTACTAGTGCTAGTGGTGGTGGTATTAGTGCTAGTGGTGGTAGTGCTAGTGGTGGTGGTACTAGTGCTAGTGTTGGTGGTATTAGTGCTAGTGGTGGTGGTGCTAGTGCTAGTGGTGGTGGTACTGGTGCTAGTGGTGGTACTGCTGATGGTGGTACTGGTGGTGGGGTGGTACTGGTGGTGGGGGTGGTACTAGTGCTAGTGGTGGTGGTGCTGCTGGTGGTGGTGCTAGTGCTGGTGGTAGTGCTAGTGGTGGTGGTGCTAGTGGTGGTGGTACTAGTGCTAATGGTGGTGGTATTAGTGCTAGTGGTGGTGGTGGTGATAGTGCTAGTGGTGGTGGTACTGGTGCTAGTGGTGGTGGTGCTGATGGTGGTACTGGTGGTGGGGTGGTACTGGTGGTGGGGGTGGTACTAGTGCTAGTGGTGGTGGTGCTGCTGGTGGTGGTGCTAGTGCTGGTGGTGGTGCTAGTGCTAGTGGTGGTGGTACTAGTGCTAGTGGTGGTGGTACTAGTGCTAGTGGTGGTGATGCTAGTGCTAGTGGTGGTGGTACTGGTGCTAGTGGTGGTGGTGGTGCTGCTTCGTGTTCGGGTGTGTTTGTAAATACCTTGTACGTTATAAGAGTGTGCGTAATAGACTTTTGCGTCACTTTCGTATGCGTTACCACCATGTGCTTGAGTGTGTGCGTGAGGACCGTGTGCTGGACCGTGTGCATTAGGATCGTGTGCGTGAGGATGGTGTGCGTGAGGACCGTGTGTGCGTGAGGATGGTGTACATGCGTCAGGGTTCAGCTTGAAGACTAGCGTGAGATGCGGGCTGCATATTTCTAACCCACAGTGATCTTGAAGAAATATAATGTTGCTGCTTTATGGAAGGAAGAGGACGAGGGGAAAGAGGAAGAGGACGAGGAGAAGAATAAGAAATAAAAATAACGAAGAATGTTATTTGGTGATCAGAGAATAGTGGTCATATAAGTGGTTGCTAGAGTTGAATCCCTTTGAGAGATGAGAGAGAGGTAAGACCTGGGAAGGAGAGCATTCATAGGGACACACAGCTGTAGGCTAACATTACAAGCAACGACTTAGTTGGTAAAGCCGACGATCACATTTTCAAACCTTAGTATAAACAATGCAGAACAAGCCACCTGTGGATGGAAATCTTTACCGCAAGATCTTTCGTTCTGTGTGTGTCGTCAGGAGCTATGTAATGTTGCAAGACATGGCCCGATGCTTTACGCTTCTCCCTTGTCTCAGAGAGAACTTTTCCCTACTATCTGTGTTAGTCTTGAAATATTGCATAGCTCCTGACGACGCACAGAGAGTGCGAAAGATCTTGAGCTAAAGATTTCCATCCCTATGTGGCTTGTTCTGCATTGTTAAGATCTGTTTGCGATTGTATTGTTGTCTAAACACATTCAAAACATTCTTTGCTTCGTGAATGTGATCGGTTCTCGAATTTGAAGCACCAGTGTGGAACCCTCAAGCATGTTTGGAGCATACATACCAAGACACACACACATACACATACACACACTACAAATTATCATGAAAAAGTTTGCAACAGCCTAAAATTCATCTCAAAAATACTTTAAGGCCTCTCAAACTCCGTTCATATTCTCTCTCTCTCTCTCTCTCTCTCTCTCTCTCTCTCTCTCTCTCTCTCTCTCTCTCTCTCTCTCTCTCTCTCTCTCTCTCTCTCTCTCTCTCTCTCTCTCTCTCTCTCTCTCTCTCTCTCTCTCTCTCTCTCTCTCTCTCTCTCTCTCTCTCTCTCTCTCTCTCTCTCTCTCTCTCTCTCTCTCTCTCTCTCTCTCTCTCTCTCTCTCTCTCTCTCTCTCTCTCTCTCTCTCTCTCTCTCTTTCCAAAGCAATTCTGGCTGGGTTTAAGAAATCTTTTCATAGATTTCACAGAAGGTCGGAATGAAAATCTCGTTTGAATTGCAGTGATGAAAGGAAAAAGTGGATAGTGGATCCTTGCCTCCATCACCTCACTGATCCACTCTGTCCTCTCATGAAGTGGATAGTGGATCCTTGCCTCCATCACCTCACTGATCCACTCTGTCCTCTCATGAAGGGGATAGTGGATCCTTGCCTCCATCACCTCACTGATCCACTCTGTCCTCTCATGAAGTGGATAGTGGATCCTTGCCTCCATCACCTCACTGATCCACTCTGTCCTCTCATGAAGGGGATAGTGGATCCTGCCTCCATCACCTCACTGATCCACTCTGTCCTCTCATGAAGGGGATAGTGGATCCTTGCCTCCATCACCTCACTGATCCACTCTGTCCTCTCATGAAGTGGATAGTGGATCCTTGCCTCCATCACCTCACTGATCCAATCTCCTCTCTCATTAAGAATATATATATATATATATATATATATATATATATATATATATATATATATATATATATATTTATATATATATATATATATATATATATATATATATATATATATATATATATATATATTTATATATATATATATATATATATATATATATATATATATATATATATATATATATATATATATATATATATATATATTTATATATATATATATATATATATATATATATATATATATATATATATATATATATATATATATAAACCAGCGTTGACGTAACATTATTTTTAACACATTTCTGGAATATCAGCCGCCATCACCAGAAGTAAAAACTGAATACACACAATGACATTAAAATGTAATTTAAAGAAAAAAATACATATATATATTAGAATACCCATAAACATCGAACCTTTTTGAAAAAAAAAAAGTTAATTGGCACACGGCAGTGAAAGGAAGAATAAGTTTGAAAGAATAGCGACACTGGACAGAATTATTGAGGTGTTATGTGCAGGAATAAAAACTGGGTAATGTATGGAAATAAATATACTGAGGTGACCTGAGGTACCTTTGTTAATAACCTTACCTAACCACTGAACAGGTGGTACCTGTTCAATGGCAGTGATACACACACACACCACCCTGGCCACGGTGTCACTGTCAGCAGTGACACACACACACCACCCTGGCCACGGTGTCACTGTCAGCAGTGACACACACACCACCCTGGCCACGGTGTCACTCAGCAGTGACACACACCACCCTGGCCACGGTGTCACTGTCAGCAGTGACACACACACACCACCCTGGCCACGGTGTCACTGTCAGCAGTGACACACACACACACACCACCCTGGCCACGGTGTCACTGTCAGCAGTGACACACCACCTTGGCCACGGTGTCACTGTCAGCAGTAACACACACACCACCCTGGCCACGGTGTCACTGTCAGCAGTGACACACACACACCACCCTGGCACTAATAAAGGTAGAGGTTGAAGGTAACTTTTATTCTCCAACCTTTTAGTGTGTCTCTGGTCTACCCTCCATCCCCCCTTCCTTCCCATCCTGGCTAGTCTTTTTAAGGGCTATTTTGAAACTCGTGTATTTCCCGGTACTGCGGTGCGCCCTCTCCACTTATGTTGATAGTTACTTTAGTCTCTGTGTTCATAATAACTAATATGTTTAGAGCCGTTCCCTTCAACGAATCTACCTTCGCTTCCTACTTATTTCCGCAACTTTGCATGCTCCTGAAGATGTATAAATTGCAACACGAAAGGCCTAGAGCTATCATTCAACTTCCCCTGTGGTCGTTTTGCGTATAGTATATAATATATATATATATATATATATATATATATATATATATATATATATATATATATATATATATATAACTTGCAGCCTACGCAGCGAGCTCAACATCTGGTACCTGGATGATGGCACTCTGGCGGGTACTGGGGAGTCCCTGTTAGAGGACCTACAACGGTTGAAGACACAGGGAGAAGCCTTAGGACTCATCCTCAATCCCTCAAAGTGTGAAATCATCACTACAAACCAGGAAATAATCAATGCGGTGTGAACAATCCTCCCAGAAGTCTCTACTACCACTCCATCCAACAGTACCCTCCTGGGGGCACCGCTGGGTCACCAGGCCATCAACATGGTCCTCAAGGACAAAGTGAATGATCTGAAAAGAATGGAGGAGAGAATAAGTGATCTTGATGCCCATGATGCCCTGTATCTCCTCACAAGGTGTCTTACTATGCCAAGACTCCCTTACTTCTTGAGGTGTGCACCCTCTTTTGACAACCCAACACTTGACGAGTATGACGCACACCTGAGATCAACCTTTAAGAAGGCACTGAATCTGTCACTAGAGGATCGGCAATGGGAGCAGGCAACCCTCCCAGTGCGGCTGGGAGGTTTAGGGATGCGCAAAGCAACGCAGGTAGCTTTACCTGCATTTCTGTCATCGTGTTTCGCCTCCTGTGGATTAGTCAAGAAGATTGTCCCCGAACGCTTGAGAGGTGTGGTGGGAGCTCAAGACCCCAGGTTCATTGAAGCAGCTGTGCGGTGGGACATCCTTGCAGACTCCTCCAGTAGATCAGCTCCTCCCAAAGAGCACAAACAGTCCCACTGGGACAAACCGATCATGGAAAAAATTGCCAACACAATGCTCACTAACGCTTCAGGAAAGGACAAAACTCGTCTCCTAGCGGTGAAGGCACCACACTCAGGAGATTTCCTTCTAGCTGTTCTCAATTCCTCTCTGGGGACTCGACTCGACCCACAGGCCATTCGGATTGGTGTTGCTCTTCGCCTAGCCGCCCTCATACTCGCCGAACATAGGTGTATTTGCGGCAGGACGACGGCTGATCAATTCGGACTTCATGGTCTCGTGTGTCACACATCAGAAGGGAAGTATGCTAGACATGAGGAGGTCAACGACATCATAAAGAGAAGCCTCGCCACAGCCCGTTGCCCAGCTAAACGGGAACCCCAAGTGCAGAGGTCTGATGGAAGTCAAAAGCGTCCTGATGGAGCCACTATGCTACCCTGGAAGGATGGTAAGCAGATTGTTTGGGACTACACCTGTGCAGCCACAATGGCAGACACCTACTTGCCATACTCTGCAGCCGAAGGGGGTGGAGCTGCCAACCACAGGGAGACCCAGAAGACTCGCAAATATGAAGGCCTTCCCCCTTGCTATAACTTCATCCCAATAGGGTCGGAGACCCTTGGAGCATGGGGCAAGTGTGCTCTAAAGTTTCTCAAAGAGCTGGGTGAAAAACTCATCATAGAAACCAAGGACCACAGGGCGACCAGCTTCCTCTTTCAGAGACTCAGTGTTGTGATCCAGAGGGAAATGCCTGCAGCATTCTGGGCACGCGGCCCACTGCCGGGGAGCTGGAC
Organism: Cherax destructor; assembly: GCA_009830355.1. Lineage (NCBI taxonomy): Eukaryota > Metazoa > Arthropoda > Malacostraca > Decapoda > Parastacidae > Cherax > Cherax destructor. The sequence goes on from WNWK01001958.1 coordinate 125,455, forward strand.
GAAGAATTTGACATGTAGCTCTGATTTGTTATCTATGTTGTTTTACTCCCTATTGTATTCTTGTCAATGTATTTTGTCTTGAAATAAAGTTTATACACTATATATATATATATATATATATATATATATATATATATATATATATATATATATATATATATATATATATATTATATTATAATTATTTTTAACTAGCCTCGAAATAAAAGAATTCAAATATGTAAACATATTTCCAGTTCGGTATTTTTTAAACACATTTAGCGAAATTGGACTCATTTTTCCCCATATTTATCAGAATTAATAGACATTTTAGGGAAAAAAATTTTTAACCTCATTTAAAAAAGGGGAGGGGTGGGAACTAGGCAGGGGAAGGAGGAGGGGAAGGAAAACTAGGAATGACGAGAGGAGGGAGAATGAGCTAGGAAGGAGAGGGGAAATAGGAAGGGGAGGGAACAAAGAAGGGAGGGAGGGAACAAGGAAGGGAGAGGAGAGGGAACAAGGAAGGGAGGGGAGGGAACAAGGAAGGGGAGAGGAGGGAACAAGGAAGGGGGAGGGAAGGGAACAAGGAAGGGGAGGGAAGGGAACAAGGAAGGGAGGGAAGGGAACAAGAAAGGGGAGGGGAGGGAACAAGAAAGGGGAGGGGAGGGAACAAGGAAGGGAGGGAGGGAACAAGGAAGGGAGGGGAGGGAACAAGGAAGGGGGAGGGGAGGGAACAAGGAAGGGGGAGGGGAGGGAACAAGGAAGGTTCCATCACACTCTCACTCAATCTTCATCTTCGTTATTTGAATAAACAACATTTTTCCTGTTTTCTAAATTTATATTTAGATAATGAAAATAACAATGCTAGTGTTGCTGCTGCTGTTGCTGTTGCTACTGCTAGTGTTGCTGCTGCTGTTGCTAGTGTTGCTGCTGCTGTTGTTGTTACTACTGCTAGTGTTGCTGCTGCTGTTGCTACTGCTAGTGTTGCTGCTGCTGTTGCTACTGCTAGTGTTGCTGCTGCTGTTGCTGTTGCTAGTGTTGCTGCTGCTGTTGCTACTGCTAGTGTTGCTGCTGCTGTTGCTGTTACTACTGCTAGTGTTGCTGCTGCTGTTGTTGTTGCTACTGCTAGTGTTGCTGCTGCTGTTGTTGTTGCTAGTGTTGCTGTTGCTGTTACTACTGCTAGTGTTGCTGCTGCTGTTGCTGTTGCTGCTGCTAGTGTTGCTGCTGCTGTTGTTGTTGCTAGTGTTGCTGCTGCTGTTGTTGTTTCTACTGCTAGTGTTGCTGCTGCTGTTGCTGTTACTACTTCTAGTGTTGCTGTTGCTGTTACTACTGCTAGTGTTGTTTCTGCTGTTACTACTGCTAGTGTTGCTGCTGCTGTTGCTGTTACTACTGCTATTGTTGCTGCTTCTGTTGTTACTACTGCTAGTGTTGCTGCTGCTGTTACTACTGCTAGTGTTGCTGCTGCTGTTGCTGATACTACTGCTAGTGTTGCTGCTGCTGTTGCTGTCACTACTGCTAGTTTTGCTGCTGTTGTTACTACTGTTGTGTTGCTGTTACTACTGCTAGTGTTGCTGCTGCTGTTGCTGTTACTACTGCTAGTGTTGCTGCTGCTATTACTACTGCTAGTGTTGCTGCTGCTGTTGCTGTTACTACTGCTAGTGTTGCTGCTGTTGTTGCTGTTACTACTGCTAGTGTTGCTGCTGTTGTTGTTGTTACTACTGCTAGTGTTGCTGCTGCTGTTGTGTTGCTGTTACTACTGCTAGTGTTGCTGCTGTTGTTGCTGTTACTACTGCTAGTGTTGCTGCTGCTGTTACTACTGCTTAGTGCATACTACTGCTGCTGTTGCTGTTACTACTGCTAGTGTATTACTCTGCTGCTGTTGACTACTGCTAGTGTATCTGCTGCTGTTGCTATTACTACTGCTCTGTTGCTATTACTACTGCTAGTGTTGCTTACTGCTGCTTGTTGTCTACTGCTAGTGTTGCTGCTGCTGTTGCTATTACTACTCCTCTGCTACTATTACTACTGCTGCTGTTGCTACAACTGCTGTTGCTATTACTACTGCTAGTGTTGCTGCTTCTGTTGCTATTACTACTGCTTCTGCTGCTATTACTACTGCTGCTGTTGCTATTACTACAACTGCTGCTGCTATTACTACTGCTGCTGCTGCTGCTGCTATTACTACTGCTGCTGTTGCTATTACTACTGCTGCTGTTGCTATTATCTGCTAGTTGTGCTTTACTACGCTAGTGTTGCTCATTGTTGCTATTACTACTGCTCTGCTATATTACTACTCTGCTTTGCTAAACGCTGTTGCTATTACTACTGCTAGTGTTGCTCTTCTGTGCTATTACTACTGTTGTGCTATTCTACTGTGCTGTTATTACTACAGCTGCTGTTGCTATTACTACTGCTGCTGCTATTACTACTGCTGCTGTTGCTATTACTACTGCTGCTGTTGCTATTACTACTGCTGCTGCTGCTATTACTACTTCTGCTGCTGCTATTACTACTGCTGCTGTTGCTATTACTACTGCTGCTGTTGCTATTACTACTGCTGCTGCTATTACTACTGCTGCTGTTGCTATTACTACTGCTGCTGCCTATTACTACTGCTTCTGCTGCTGCTATTACTACTGCTGCTGTTGCTATTACTACTGCTGCTGCTGCTATTACTACTGCTGCTGCTGCTATTGCTACTGCTGGTATTACTACTTCTATTACTACTGCTGCTACTACTATTATTATTATTACTAATACTGGTACTACTGTTGTTACTACTACTACTGCTACTATCACAAAAAAAATAGGCCAAGTGTGTATCGACAAGTGCCTTTGACAACTAGTAAGTACTACCACTATTACAAACACTCACACACACACGGACGCAATGGATTCAGATATCATACATAGTTTTAAGATTAGATACGACATGGCCCCCAGGAGGCTGAGAGGAAGTAAACAAACATAGCAGGTTGGAAATGAAAACACGTTCCAGGAGCCGGGGCTCGACCCTTCCCCCCCAGCAACCACAACAGGTGAGTACACAGACACAAAAATGGCCGCTGCATCCATACATTCTTTATTTTCGTTTTATGTTTCATTACATTGAATTACTTTCCCATCGATAATAGTTTTGATTACGTTTTTCGTCAATTTGTCAGTTAGCGGCAGTTAGCATGTTGATTGTTGGGGTGAGCGCCCTCTCCCCACCCCGCTACGCCTCGCCCCTCGCCCCCATGGTCTGGGAGGACCATGGTCTGGGAGGACAAAATAAAGTTGAAGGATTGATCTAGTGACCAGCTGGCTGAGCATGACACACACACACACACACACGCAGAAAAGAGGCACTAAACTATAGACCAGTGTCACTTACGTGTATAGTGTGCAAAGTCTTAGAGAAAATCATCAGGAAAAGAATGGTGGAGCATCTGGAGCTGAACAGGATAATAAACACCAGTCAGCACGGATTCCGGGAAGGCAAATCTTGTGTAACAAACCTTCTAGAGTTCTATGATAAAGTAACAGAGGTAAGGCAAGAGAGAGAAGGGTGGGTTGATTGCATTTTCCTGGACTGCAGGAAGGCCTTCGACACAGTTCCTCACATGAGATTAGTAAAGAAGTTGGAAGAACAAGCGTGTATAACAGGAAGGGCACTGGAATGGAAATGGATCAGGGAATACCTCACAGGGAGGCAACAACGGGTCATGGTGCGTGATGAGGTATCACAGTGGGCGCCTGTGACGAGCGGTGTACCGCAGGGGTCAGTCCTAGGACCAGTGCTATTGTTGGTATATGTGAATGACATGACGGACGGGATAGACTCAGAAGTGTCTCTGTTCGCAGATGATGTGAAATTAATGAAGAGAATCACATCGGATGAAGACCAAGCAGGACTTCAAAGAGACCTGGACAAGCTTGACATCTGGTCTAGCAACTGGCTTCTCGAATTTAACCCCACCAAATGCAAAGTCATGAGAATCGGAGAAGGGCAAAGAAGCCGCTGACAGAGTACAGGCTAGGTGGACAAAGGCTACAAACCTCATCAAAGGAGAAAGACCTTGGGGTGAGTATAACGCCAAGCACGTCTCCGGAAACACACATTAACCAGATAACCGCGGCAGCATATGGGCGACTGGCAAACCTAAGATTAGCGTTCCGTTACCTTAACAAGGAATCGTTCAAGACACTGTACACCGTGTACGTCAGGCCCATACTAGAGTATGCAGCACCAGTCTGGAACCCACACCTGGTCAAGCACGTAAAGAAATTAGAGAAAGTGCAAAGGTTTGCGACAAGGCTAGTTCCACAGCTCAGGGGACTGCCCTATGAAGAAAGGTTGAGGGAAATAGAACTAACAACACTGGAGGACAGAAGGGTTAGAGGAGACATGATAACGACATACAAAATACTGCAGGGAATCGACAAGGTAGATAGTGACAGGATGTTCCAGAGAGGGAACACAGAAACAAGGGGACACAACTGGAAGCTGAAGACTCAGATGAGTCAAAGGGATGTTAGGAAGCATTTCTTCAGCCATAGAGTAGTTAGGAAGTGGAATAGTCTAGCGAACGATATAGTGGAGGCAGGAACCATACATAGTTTTAAGACAATGTATGATAAAGCTCATGGAGCAGGGATAGCAGAGACCCAGTAGCGGACAGCGAAGAGGCGGGGCCAGGAGCTGAATCTCGACCCGTGCAACCACAATTAGGTGAGTACAATTAGGTGAGTGAGTACACACACACACACACACACACACACACACTATAACAGAGTTGTCAGGTGAAGGAAATGAACACTATACGTCAACACTGTGTGGGAAAGTTTGACATAAGTTGTGGGTCATGAAAGAGGAGGAACAAGAGGAAGAGGAGGAGGAGAATCACTCAATAAGTCAGTTACTTACTCTATCAGTCAAGAAATAAGTCACTTGAGTCAGTCAGTAAATTATTAAATAAGGATACAGTCTTTATTATTATTATTATTATTATATTATTATTATGTTATTTTAATTAATATTATTATTATTTTATTATTACTATTATTTTATTATGATTACTATTATTAATATTATTATTATTATTATTATTGTTGTTACTATTATTAATAATAAAAATATTATTATTATTATTATTAATATTATTATTATTATTATTATTATTATTATTATTATTAATATTATTAATATTATTATTATTAGTATTGTTGTTACTATTATTAATAATAATAATATTATTTTTTTTTTTTTTTATTAACACATCGGCCGATTCCCACCAAGGCAGGGTGGCCCGAAAAAGAAAAACTATCATCATCATTCACTCCATCACTGTCTTGCCAGAGGGGTGCTTTACACTACAGTTATAAAACTGCAACATTAACACCCCTCCTTCAGAGTGCCGGCACTGTACTTCCCATCTCCAGAACTCAAGTCCGGCCTGCCGGTTTCCCTGAATCCCTTCATAAATGTTACCTTGCTCACACTCCAACAGCACGTCAAGTATTAAAAACCATATGCCTCCATTCACTCCTATCAAATACGCTCACACATGCTTGCTGGAAGTCCAAGCCCCTCGCACACAAAACTTCCTTTACCCCCTCCCTCCAACCTTTCCTAGGGCGACCCCTACCCCGCCTTCCCTCCACTACAGATTTATACACTCGAAGTCACTCTGTCTCGTTCCATTCTCTCTACATGTCCAAACCACCTCAACAACCCCTCCTCAGCTCTCTGGACAATCGTTTTGGTAATCCGCACCTCCTCCTAATTTCCAAACTCCGAATTCTCTGCATTATATTCACACCACACATTGACCTCAGACATGACATCTCCACTGCCTCCAGCCTTCTCCTCGTTGCAACATTCATCACCCATGCTTCACACCCATATAAGAGCGTTGGTATAACTATACTCTCATACATTCCCCTCTTTACTTCCATGGACAAGGTTCTTTGTCTCCACAGACTCCGAAGTGCTCCACTCACCCTTTTCCCCTCATCAATTCTATGATTCACCTCATCCTTATTATTACTATTAATATTATTATTATTGTTGTTACTATTATTATTATTACTACTATTATTAATATTATTATTATTATGGGACGTATGTGAAGTGGTAATCTTCATAGCATGTTGGAGGCTTCATCCTCCGTCCGTCCAGTTATCACTACACACTAACTGGACTCCTTGTTAGCAGTCACCCCGCAGAGAGAGAGAGAGAGAGAGAGAGAGAGAGAGAGAGAGAGAGAGAGAGAGAGAGAGAGAGAGAGAGAGAGAGAGAGAGAGAGAGAGCAACTCAAAATATCAGCCGGGAAAGTCTCAAAAAAATTTACGTTTTCTCTCTGTTTAAAAAAATGGGAAGACATAATTAGTGTGACTGTAAGCCATAATAAAATGCAGCCAAATACAAGCTACACGCTGTGCGAATTGTACAATTAATGAATTTCTGTGTATTCCTGTATACCACGTGTATACATTCATCTTTGTTTGCCTGTATATGTATGTATATTTGTGTGTGTGTTTACATTCATGTATTTACCTAAGTCTGTACGCATTAATCTTATGACGCACATGTGTGTATTCATATGTGTATATAAGTAGGTGTATATATATATGTCGTGCCGAATAGGCAGAACTTGCGATTTTGGCTTAAATAGCAACGCTCACCTTGCCACATAAGACAAGCGAAAATTTGTGGATGCAATAATTTCGCAAAAATCATTCTGAACCTAACGAAAAACATATATTTCATTGTGTTTGTTTATTATTAAATTATTGTAAACTTATCTAAAATATATTAAGTTGGATTAGGCTAAATTAAATTGCGCTTGTTATAATAAGGTTAGGTAAGTTTTCAAAGATTCTTTTGGTGCAAAATTATAATTTTTTACATTAACGTTAATGAAAAAAATATATCTTTAAACGTATAAGAGAAAATTTTAGAAAGAACCTAATATTAAATGAGTTCTTGCTAATTGACCAGTTTTACCTATTAGGCACGATATATATATATATATATATATATATATATATATATATATATATAAGATAGGGTCGACCTCTGGTACAAATTGTGGGACCCATAGCCTCGGAGAAGTGGATAAAAAGGCTTCAAGGAAGAATATTTGGATTTCTTCCTGAAATATATATATATATATATATATATATATATATATATATATATATATATATATATATATATATATATATATATATATATATATATATATATGAGTATACCAGGTAAAGTGTATGGCAGGGTTATTATTGAAAGAATTTAAGGTAAGACAGAGAGTAGGATTGCAGATGAGCAAGGAGGCTTTAGAGTGGGTAGGGGATGTGTAGATCAAGTGTTTACAGTGAAGCATATATGTGAACAGTATTTAGATAAAGGTAGAGAAGTTTTTATTGCATTTATGGATTTAGAAAAGGCATATGATAGAGTGGATAGGGGAGCAATGTGGCAAATGTTGCAAGTGTATGGAATAGGTAGTAAGTTACTGAAGGCTGTAAAGAGTTTTTATGAGGATAGTGAGGCTCAGGTTAGGGTGTGTAGGAGAGAGAGAGATTACTTCCCGGTAAAAGTAGGTCTTAGACAGGGATGTGTAATGTCACCATGGTTGTTTAATATATTTATAGATGGGGTTGTAAAAGAAGTAAATGCTAGGGTGTTGGGGAGAGGGGTGGGATTAAATTATGGGGAATTAAATGCAAAATGGGAGTTGGCACAGTTACTTTTTGCTGATGATACTGTGCTTATGGGAGATTCTAAAGAAAAGTTGCAAAGGTTAGTGGACGAGTTTGGGAGAGTGTGTAAAGGTAGAAAGTTGAAAGTGAACATAGATAAGAGTAAGGTGATGATGGTATCAAACGATTTAAATAAAGAAAAATGGATATCACATTGGAGAGAGGGATTATGGAAGAAGTAAATGTTTTCAGATATTTGGGAGTTGACGTGTCAGCGGATGGGTTTATGAAGGATGAGGTTAACCATAGAATTGATGAAGGAAAAAAGGTGAATGGTGCGTTGAGGTATCTGTGGAGACAAAAAACGTTATCTATGGAGGCAAAGAAGGGAATGTACGAAAGTATAGTGGTACCAACACTCTTATATGGGTGTGAAGCATGGGTTGCAAATGCTGCAGCGAGGAGGAGGCTGGAGGCAGTGGAGATGTCCTGTCTAAGGGCAATGTGTGGTGTAAATATTATGCAGAAAATTCGGAATGTGGAAATTAGGAGAAGGTGTGGAGTTACTAAAAGTATTTGTCAGAGGGCTGAAGAGGGGTTGTTGAGGTGGTTTGGTCATTTAGAGAGAATGGATCAAAGTAGAATGACTTGGAGAGCGTATAAATCTGTAGGGGAAGGAAGGCGGGGTAGGGGTCGTCCTAGAAAAGGTTGGAGGGAGGGGGTAAAGGAGGTTTTGTCGGCGAGGGGCTTGGACTTCCAGCAAAGCATGTGTGAGCGTGTTAGATAGGAGTGAATGGAGACGAATGGTTTTTGGGACATGACGATCTGTTGGAGTGTGAGCAGGGTAACATTTTGTGAAGGGATTCAGGGAAACCAGTTAATTGATTTAGTTGGACTTGAGTCCTGGAAATGGGAAGTACAATGCCTGCACTTTAAAGGAGGGGTCTGAGATAGTGACAGCTGGGAGGGACTATTCTCAGCTGTCGTATCTGAGCTCCTCTGCAAAGACAGTGATTATGTATGAGTGAGGTGAAAGTGTTGAATGATGATGAAAGTATTTTCTTTTTGGGGATTTTCTTTCTTTTTGGGTCACCCTGCCTTGGTGGGAGACGGCCGACTTGTTGAATATATATATATATATATATATATATATATATATATATATATATATATATATATATATTGTTCCTAAATAATTAAATTGAATAAACGAACATCAATTTGAACAGCAGAATGCGTCAAGTTGAACAAAAATTCAACTTTTCCAAAACTGCCTCAACAGTCCTCACAGTTTTTGGAAATTTAGGAAATAAAATATATATGTATTTTCTAGGTCCGTGAGGCTCCCTCGCCTCGTGTGGGCTTTTTGGGGAAGGAAAATTTAATATATTTTTTTCGGTATTAAGAGTTTTTGAAATGGTTCGTGGCATTTTTGAAAGGAAGGGAAATAGATTTTTTTGTTTTTTGAACAGATGGGAAATAGAATTAGAGTGAGAAATAGATTTTTCAGAAAATGGGGGTTAGAATTAGACAGACTTATAATTACAGTCTTAGACAATGGGAATTAGAATTATACTGAGAATTTACTTTTCAGAAATTTGAAATTAGAATTAGACAGATTGAGAATTTGAGTTTCAGAGGACAAAAGGAGGGAAAATGTAGAGAAGGGAAAGGAAGGAGGAGTGTGGAGGAAGAGGAGGAGGAAGAAGAGGAGGAGGAAGAAGAGGAGGAGGAAGAAGAGGAGGAGGAAAAGGAGGAGGAGGTTGGTTACTTAGAGCAGTAGCCAGAATCAAGTCATGCTGACACACTATTATTACGACAGGAGCTTGCCAGCCAGCTATCCAATCAGCCATTCAGCCGGCAAGCCAGCCAGTCAGCCAATTAGCCAGCCAGGGAGCCAGCCAGTCGCTCCAGCTGGTAGCAAGTCACCAGCGGAACCTGACGTGATCTAGTGGAGAGATATGGCTAAAAATATTGACGTGATGAGTTAAGATATTGATGTTAGTATTTTCTGATCCTTTATTGGCAACGTTTCGCCCATTCAGTGGGCGAAAACACACACACACACACACACCATACATAGTTTTAAGACGAGGTATGATAAAGCTTATGGAGCAGGGAGAGAGAGGACCTAGTAGCGATCAGTGAAGAAGAGGCGGGGCCAGGAGCTATGACTCGACCCCCGCAAACACAAATAGGTGAGTAGAAATAGATGAGTACATACACATACACACACACACACTCCCATACCAACACTAATTTTCAATAGATTTGCATAAGAATGAACATTGAACATTCATATTTCCATTTTCTATGATCACAGAAAACGAATAATCAGCTGATTCGTAATCGAAAAAATGTTAAAAACTGAGTGGTGATATTTTTTTAAGTTTCCACTTAATTTAATTCAAGTTAAAAATTATTTTAGAAAACTGTATATATATATATATATATATATATATATATATATATATATATATATATATATATATATATATATATATATATATATATGCAAAAAGATCACAGTAAACAGGTGATATCAAAATATAAAACCACTATGAAATAGAAGAATTAGCTTTCGTGACTACTCACATAGTTCCTTGATAATGTGAGTAGTCACGAAAGCGCTTGAATTCTTCTATTTTTTCATAGTGGTTGTTTATATATATATATATATATATATATATATATATATATATATATATATATATATATATATATATATATATATGCATGCAAAAAGATCACAGTAAACAGGTGATATAAGCCTTCTTGTCATGTTTCCTTTTATAGTTCCTTGATAATGTGAGTAGTCACGAAAGCGCTTGGAATTCTTCTATTTTTTCATAGTGGTTGTCTTGCTATATATATATATATATATATATATATATATATATATATATATATATATATATATATATATATATATATATATATACATGTATATATATATATATATATATATATATATATATATATATACATTGTTTATATATATATATATATATATATATATATATATATATATATATATATATATATATATATGTGTGTGTGTGTGTGTGTGTGTGTGTCTGTGAATGTGTGTATATGCGTTTGTGTATGTGTTTGTATGTGTGTGTGTACTCACCTAATTGTGGTTGCAGGGGTCGAGACTCAGCTCCTGGCCCCCGCCTCTTCGCTGTCCGCTATTGGGACTGCTCTCCTGCTCCATGAGCTTTATCATACCTTGTCTTAAAACTATGTATGGTTCCCGCCTCCACTATATCGTTCGCTAGACTATTCCACTTCCTAACTACTCTATGGCTGAAGAAATGCTTCCTAACATCCCTTTGACTCACTGAGTCTTCAGCTGTGTCCCCTTGTTTCTGTGTTTCCTCTCTGGAACATCCTGTCACTATCTACCTTGTCAATTCCCCGCAGTATTTTGTATGTCGTTATCATGTCTCCTCTAACCCTTCTGTCCTCCAGTGTTGTTAGTCCTATTTCCCTCAACCTTTCTTCATAGGACAGTCCCCTGAGTTGTGGAACTAGCCTTGTCGCAAACCTTTGCACATTCTCTAATTTCTTGACATGCTTGACCAGGTGTGGGTTCCAGACTGGTGATGCATACTCTAGTATGGGCCTGACTTACACGGTGTACAGTGTCTTGAACGATTCCTTGTTAAGGTAACGGAACGCTAATCTTAGGTTTGCCAGTCGCCCATATGCTGCCGCGGTTATCTGGTTGATGTGTGTTTCCGGAGACGTGCTAGGCGTTATACTCACTCCAAGGTCTTTCTCCTTTGATGAGATTTGTAGCCTTTGTCCACCTAGCCTGTACTCTGTCAGCGGTCTTCTTTGCCCTTCTCCGATCTTCATGACTTTGCATTTGGTGGGGTTAAATTCGAGAAGCCAGTTGCTAGACCAGATGTGTGTGTGTATGTGTGTGTGTGTGTGTGTGTGTATGTGTGTGTGTGTGTATGTGTGTGTGTATGTGGGTTACGGCGAGTGTAAATTACTTAGAAAAGTGTGGATGGCTCTGTGAAGAAGTACATGTGTGTATACCTCAGTGTATGTAGAGAGAGGTGTGTATCTTTCAGTGTATATATATACACTGAGGGGGTACATGTGTTTATGTATACACACTGGGAGGTGTATATCTCTCAGTGTATACATTATACACTAGGTATGTATATGCAGAGAAAGAGTGAGTTTGGGGATGGGGGTTGTGGTCGAAGAGTCGTGGAATCACAGGATGATATACACAAATAAGCGAAACATCAATCAGTTTCGACCATTCTTCATCAAATTTTATTTTTAATTTTACAGTGGGATGAAAGGTAAGCCAGAGGAAGACCTATGTGGCAAGACCGGGACCATTGTCAGGTCATGAGAAGACCAGGACCAGTGTCAAGTCATGAGAAGACCAGGACAAGTGTCAGGTCATGACAAGGCCAGGACCAGTGTCAGGTCATGACAAGACCAGGACCAGTGTCAGGTCATGACAAGACCAGGACCAGTGTCAGGAAACAGTTATCCTGGCACCAAACTTACCAGTTTTCATCCCCAGGTTTCCAACCTGTGCTAACTATTAACTTATATTACAGGTAATAAGCTACTTAGTGATGAACATTATTGATTATATGATATAAATGGATTAGAAAAACCCACACTTTGAAGAATTAGACGCTTTTGCAACATTTGGGAATGTTTATTGCGGAAACGTTTCGCCAACAAGTGGCTTCTTCAGTCCTATGCAGAGATGAATGGTGGAAAGTGAGGAGGGGGAGTTCGAGGTAATCAGTTCCTTAACGAGGAGTCGAAGTGTTCAGTCCATAAATCAAGATTGATGGACTGAACACGTAGACTCAATGCTGAGGGACTGATTACCTCACAGTCCTTCTCATCTTCCACCATTCATCTCTGTACAGGACTGAAGAAGCCACTTGTTGGCGAAACGTTTCCACAGCAAACATTTCTTGTTCTTCGTAGTACAAGATATACGGAGTGGCAGGGGAAGACCATTCTCAGCTCAGGGAAGAGATTTCCCACATGTCTTCCACGTTTCTTCCCTCTGCGAGGTTGTGGGTCCACAGTCAACACATATAGTGTTATTTTCTGACAGTTATCTTTACATTAGTAATGCTCTAAATCAACGAGAGAGCCGTTGTTGACATCAGAGTCTGGGAGAGAGAGCGTTGGTGAAGGGCAGCCACACCTGAAGCCCGATTACCCTTATTGTTTATCTCTGAAGGTTATTTTCACCAGGGCTGTTGTTGCTTGCCTCTGAAGGTTATTTTCACCAGGACTGACGTTGTTTTGTTTACTACTGAAGGTTATTTTGACCAGGACTAAAGTTGTTGTTGTTTACTACTGAAGGTTATTTTGACAAGGACTGTCGTTGTTGTTGTTTACTGCTGAAGGTTATTTTGACCAGGACAGTCGTAGTTGTTGTTTACTACTGAAAGTTATTTTGACCAGGACCGTCGTAGTTGCTTACTACTTGTAGCATCTGCTTTCCCTCTCCTAACTTCTCCTCTTCTCCACTCTTACATTATTCTCACTCTTCTTCCTCTTTACTTTTCTTTTTCTTTCATCTCTTGCTCTTCCTCGCCTTTTTTCCCCTGCTCTTTATTTTTCCTCTCTTCATTCAATCGTTTCATTTCCTTTTATCTTCTCTCTCTCTCTCTCTCTCTCTCTCTCTCTCTCTCTCTCTCTCTCTCTCACTCTGGGAGAAGGAATTGTGATTCTAGGCTATGCATGAATTACTCTCCCCTCCCTTTCTCCTCTCCCCTCCCCTCTTATACCCCCCACCACCAACAATTACCCGCCACACCCCACCCAAATGGATGCACGAAGCCCAATCATTTCTCCCCGCCTTTCCTCTTCTCTCCCTCCCATCCACCCCCTTCCTCTCCTTTTCCTCTCCCTGCCTCTCCTCCTCTTTTCCCTTCCACTCCTCCTCTCCCTGCCTCTCCTTCCCCTACCTCTCCTCTCCCCGCCTCCTCCTCCCCTGCCCCTCCTCCTCCTCCTCTCCCTGCCTCTCCTCTTCCCCAGAGCACAGTAATAATTTACTAATACTCTCAGGAATACAAACCAATGTTCTACTTAATAATCAAGTAATAGCTCAGTCCAAGGTATTCACAACTTATTCACAAATTAATGAATTCTTTAACACTGTACTGCAAACTGTGTGGGAACATTCCTAATACATATATACCTTTAAATGGTAATCATAATATCCACGACACCTTTAATAACCTATCCAAGATAGATACAATGTTGTCAAGCAGCAGCCAACACTTTAACCAACAAAAGGAAACCTGGAACATCAAAAGCGACCATCAAACACTGTGAGGTAGACATACAAGGTCCCAATACCACAACAAAGTCCTATTTACAATGCTAAGCAGTTGTGTCTCGACTGTGTCAGTGCACAGATAATCAACAAGGTAGAATATCCAGAAGCAAGCTCTGGACAGCAAGGTATCATGCCAGCAACATACAACAACAATCTACAAGATAACTAAATACAGCTCGTGATTCTTGTGAAATAACCCCACAAGACCACCATTACTACCAGAGATGTGGAAGGAAATAGAACACCAAGAAAGAACTATCAGTGAGGAAACAATGGCAGCAGCAGCAGCACCTCCACCCTGGATCAAAAACAACCTTCTGCTAACTCAGAATCAAGAGAGGGATGCCTCTGAGAATGTTCTTGTGGGTGAACGAGGGATGCCTCTGAGAATGTTCTTGTGGGTGAACGAGGGATGCCTCTGAGAATGTTCTTGTGGGTGAACGAAGCATAAACGTAGTTCACACACACAAAAGTATATGCGAAGAGTGTCTTATAAATTGGGTAATGAGACACAGATGTGACTCAGGTGAGAGAGTCATACTTCCTTCTTGGCTCCAGCCAATTATGACTAGCCTGGGTATGTTAGGTAAAAGGACACATGTGTAACTAATGTGACATTTTATTGTGGCGACGTTTCGCTCTCCAGGAGCTTTATCAAGCCCTTACGACTTGACAAAGCTCCTAGAGAGCGAAACGTTGCCACAATAAAATGTCACATTAGTTGCACTTGTGTCCTTTTACCTAACATATTGTGGGTAATACTAGCAATATTAAGACAGCATATTACATCTTGCTGGAATTAAGCACTCGTGAAGCTGGCACTGTCACCTACACACCTCACTTAACTCTACAGTTACCTAATAAACACAAACTATAATATTGCAAATATTACTCTTGTTATTCCTGCAGATAATAACAACAACATCGGTTATGACATTAGATTATTTTAATCTTGTGAACAAAATATATATATAGAAAAATTATAATAATAATAATAATAAAATGCATAATGTTATGTATATAAAACTAAAGTGTAGTTAATGATAACAAATGTGTGTGTGTTTTTATGAATGTTACCTTTCATCTTGTGTCTGTATCATTGTAGTACAAACAGGGGACCAAGAGCTAGTGTTGTCTGTGTCACCATATACCAAACAAGGGCCCAGAGCTTGTGTCTGTGTCACTGTAGTACTGACAAGGCCCAAGAGGTAGTGTCTGTGTCACTATGGTACAGACAAGGGCCCAAGAGCTAGTGTCTGTCACTGGAACAGACGGGCCCAGAGCTATTGTCTATCAAAATACACCAGACATGGTCCCAGAGCTTGTGTCTGTGTCACTGTGGTACAGACAAGGAGCCCAAGAGCTAGTGTCTGTCACTGTGGTATAGACAGGGACCCAGAGCTAGTGTCTGTGTCACCATACACCAAACAAGGGCTCAGAGCTTGTGTCTGTCACTGTGGTACAGACAAGGGGCCCAATAGCTAGTGTGTGTGTGTGATTGTGGTACAGACGAGGGCCCAGAGCTAGTGTCTGTGTCACTATACACCAAACAAGGGCCCAGAGCTAGTGTCTATGTCACCAGACAAGGGCCCAGAGCTTGTGTGTGTGTCACTGTGGTACAGACGAGGGCCCAGAGCTAGTGTCTGTCACCACACACCAGACAAGGGCCCAAGAGCTAGTGTCTGTCAGCATTCTCTGTGTTTCTCGCTCAGATAAACCTCCATTAAAATTCGATCAACTATGTAAATTTAAGGGCGACTCAAGAGCTAAAATAAAACGAAGGTAAAGTAAAAAACACAATTAATTGACATGAAAGAAACGTTGGTTTGATTTTTTCGTTCTTTCTTATATTAAGCATTTTAGTTCACCATTTATTATATTGACTAATTATATTAATAACTAACAATTAATAATAATAATAACTAACAATTAATAATAATAATAACTAACAATTAATAATAATAATAACTAACAATTAATAATAATAATAATAATAAGTAACAATTAATAATAATATTAATAACTAACAATTAATATAATAATAATAATAATAATAATAATAATAATAATAATAATAATAATAATAATAACAATAATAATTACTAATAATAATAATAATTAATAATAATAATAATAATTAATATTAATAATAATAATAATAATAATAATAATTAATAATAATAAACAATTATAAATAATTAATAATTATAATTAATAATAATAATACACATAGTATTTGGTAGTGAACATGGGTGTTGGTGTAAGTCAAATGTGGATTGCGTTTACTGTAGAGTTTTGCGTGTTAGGACCAGTTCCAATAATGTGATTTCTTGCAGTTGTTTGTACAGCCAAAAGATGTGCACACAGGAACACAGGCTCGCACACACGTGCATCCAGTTACACATATACATGTATGTACACGCACACACATGCGCACACACACACAGAGGTCTCCGTGGCCAGCGTAACAGGTTAAAGAGCGTGGTGAAGCTTTGTGTTTGGTGGTGTGGGAGGGATGAATCTGTGTGTCAGGTACACACACTCTACCTCCCTCTCCCCTCCATCACTCCATGGTATGGACAGCCCAGTAACCTCCCTCCCTCTCCCCTCCATCACTCCATGGTATGGACAGCCCAGTAACCTCCCTCCCTCTCCCCTCCATCACTCCATGGTATGGACAGCCCAGTAACCTCCCTCCCTCTCTCCATCATTTCATGGTATGGACAGCCCAGTAACCTTCCTCCCTCTCTCCATCACTCCATGGTATGGACAGTCCAGTAACCTCCCTTCCTGAATCACTCCATGGAGGTATGGACAGCCACATCTATACGTTCACTCCCTCACTCTCCCTTGTTTCCTCCCTTCCAGCATCATATGTAGTTGCTATCGACACAACTACCCTCCCTCCCTCCCTCACTGTTTTCCTTACTTCCCTCCCTCCCAACACCCTATGTACCTGCTATCGAAACAGCAAACCTCCTTTCCCTTTCTGTCTCCCTTCCCTCAATACCAGCATCCTTAATTCCCTCCCTCCCTCCTTCCTGAAGAAGTCCTCCCCGAGCCACTCATCTCAGACACAAATAACTTCTGGAGTTACAAATACAGTGACTCACTGGATCCTGGAGCACTGTATAATATAATCCATTCCATCCGGAAGATTGGAAAAAACACGTCGGTGGAGACTGAGGCTCGTGGTTGACTTGTCAGTCAGTGCAGCTTCCACCTCTGACAGTTGATCAAGTTCTTGCAAGAGACTGATATTTCTGAAGCAAATCTCTTCCTGCTTTCTCTGCTGCTCTCTTCACTCCTCTTAGTACTAAGAGATTAACCCTTCTTCTTCCTTCTTCCTCCTCCCTTAGCCTTTTATTATTATTATAATTATTTTTATTATTATTGCTTTATTATTATTATTATAATTATTATTATTGCTTTATTATTATTATTATTATTATTATTATTATTATTATTATTATTATTGTTATTATTATTATTATTATTATTATTATTATTATTATTATTATTATAGCAAGCGCTATCTTGACGTAACCTTGAAGAGGTGACCTTGACGTAACCTTGAAGAGGTGACCTTGAAAAGGTAACCTCTCTCTCTGGTATGCCGTGACCTTACGAGTCTCGGCCAACAAGCCGTCAATAATCTGGTCTGAGGAATGCCAGTGATAGTTCAAAGGCACTGTGAGATACTGTGAGGCACTGTGAGGCACTGTAAGGTACTGTGAGGCACTGTGATGTACTGTGAGGCACTGAGGTACTGTGAGGTATTATGAGGCACTCTGAGGTACCGTGAAGCACTGCGAGATACTGTGGAGTACTGTGAGGTACTGTGCGACACTGTGAGGCACTGTGAGATACTGTGAAGTACTGTGAGATACTGTGAGGCACTCTGAGGTACTGTGAGACACTCTGAGGTACTGTGAGGCACTCTGAGGTACTGTGAGGCACTCTGAGGTACTGTGAGGCACTCTGAGGTACTGTGAGGCACTTTGAGGTACTGTGAGGCACTCTGAGGTACTGTGAGACACTCTGAGGTACTGTGAGGCACTCTGAGGTACTGTGAGGCACTGAGGTACTGTGAGACACTCTGAGGTACTATGAGGCACTCTGAGGTACTGTGAGACACTCTGAGGTACTGTGAGACACTCTGAGGTACTGTGAGGCACTCTGAGGCACTGTGAGGCGTAATCATATCTCCTTACTTGCCCTTTTTAAACTTGTTTTCAAGCTTAACCAAGAGAGGGATCCAAGCTGGTGCAGCATATTCTAGGATGTGACAAGTAAGATATATGTGCAATACACAAATAACCCGCACATAGAAGACGGCGGTCCAAGTCGGACCGAAACGTCGTCGTAAGCTCCTCTCCTCTACGTGCGGGTTATTTGTGTATTGTTCCAGTCACGGTATTGTGTTTTTTTTTGTTATATATGTGCAATAGTTAGGTATCTTTATTCTGAAAGGTTTCGCCTACCCAGCAGGCTTCTTCAGTCGAATACAGTGGAGGAAGCAGGAGGAATAGAGATGTAAAGGCGATGTAGTGAGTCCGTCACTCTATACTGCTGCTGCTGCTGCTGCTGCTGCTGCTGCTGCTGCTGCTGCTGCTGCTGCTGCTGCTGCTGCTGCTGCTGCTGCTGCTGCTGCTGCTGCTGCTGCTGCTGCTGCTGCTGCTGCTGCTGCTGCTGCTGCTGCTGCTGCTGCTGCTGCGCTGCTGCGCTGCGTGCTGCTGCCGTTGCTGCTGCTGCGCTGCTGCTGCTGCTCCCTGCTGCTGCTGCCGCTGCTGCTGCTGCGCGCTGCTGCTGCTGCTGCTGCTGCTGCGCTGCTGCGTGCTGCTGCTGCTGCTGTTGCTGCTGCTGCTGCTGCTTGCTGCCGCTGTTGCGCTGCTGCTGCTGCTGCTGCTGCTGCTGCTGCTGCTGCTGCTGCTGCTGCTGCTGCTGCTGCTGCTGCTGCGCTGCTGCTTGCTGCTCTGTGCGCTGCTGCGCTGCTGCCGTGCTGCTGCTGCGCGCCGCTGCGCCGTTGCTGCTTGCTGCTGCTGCTGCTGCTGTGCTGCCGCTGCGCTGCTTGCCGCTGTCTGCTGCGCTGCTGCTGCGTGCTGCTGCTGCTGCTGCTGCGCTGCTGCTGCCGCTGCTGCTGCTGCTGCTGCTGCTCGCTGCTGCTGCTGTGCTGCTTGTGCGCTGCTGTGCTGCGCTGCTGCTGCTGTGCTGCTGCTGCTGCTGCTGCTGCTGCTGCTGCTGCTGCTTGCTGCTGCTGCTGTTGCTGCTGCGCTGCTGTCGCTGCTGCTGCCGCTGCTGCTGCTGCTGCGCTGCTGCTGCTGCTGTTGCTGCTGCTGTGCTGCTGTTGCTGCTGCTGCTGCTGCTGCTGTTGCTGCTGCTGTGCGTGCGCGCTGCTGCTGCTGCTGCGTTGCTGCTTGCGCTGCTGCTGCGTGCTGCTGCTGCTGCTGCTGCTGCTGCTGCTGCTGCTGCTGCTGCTGCTGCTGCTGCTGCGTGCTGCTGCTGTTGCTGCTGCTGCTGCTGCTGTGCTGCTGCCTGCCGCTGCTGCGTTGCCGCTGCGTGCGCTGCGCTGCTGCTGCGCTGCGCGTGCGCTGCTGCGCGCTGCGCTGCTGCTGCTGCTGCTGCTGCTGTGCCGTTGCTGCTGCTGCTGCTGCTGCTGTTGCTGCTGCTGCTGTTGCTGCTGCTGCTGCTGCTGCTGCTGCTGCTGCTGCTGCTGCTGCTGCTGCTGCTGCGCTGCTGCTGCGTCGCTGCTGCTGCTGTTGCTGCTGCTGTGCTGCTGCTGCTGCTGCTGCTGCTGCGCTGCTGCTGCTGCTGCCGCCGCTGCTGCGTTGCTGCTCGGCTGCTGCTGCTGCTGCGCGCTGCTGCTGCTGCTGCTGCTGCTGCTGCTGCTCCCTGCTGTTGCTGCTGCTGCTGTTGCTGCTGTCCCTGCTGGCTGCTGCTGCTGCTGCTGCGTGCTGTGCGTGCTGCTGCTGCTGCTGTGCTGGTGCTGCTGCTGCTGCTTGCTGCTGCTGCTGCGGGCTGCTGCTGCTGCTGCTGCTGCTGGCTGCTGCCTGCCGCCGCCGCCGCCGGGCCGCCGCCGCCGCCGCCGCTGCCGCTGCCGCGTGCTGCGTGCTGCCGCCGCCTGCCGCCTTTGTACTAGACTGAAGAAGCCGACTGTGTAGGAGAAACGTTTTGGAATATAAATACATAATTGTTGCACATGTGTCTTATTAACGTGTTGTTATTGTATGTATCAGGTACACAACGTGTACTTGGTACATCTTGTGTACTTGGTACACCTTGTGTACTTGATACACCTTGTGTACATGGTACACCTTGTATACTTGGTAAACTTTGTGTACTTGGTACACCTCGTGTACTTGACTGGTACACCTTTGTGTACTTGTTACACCTTGTGTGCTCCAGCCTAAAGAATTTCATGTTGACATTCCTGAAGGCTTGTTTAAGATTTATTATCCTGTCATAGACTACCGAAGTGATATGGTTTACGTGATCTTACGGTGATATGTTTGGCGTAGTGTTCACTTCTAAATCCCTGTTTTTTTCTTTTCACATGCAGTGTTTCACCTTCCAGTCTAATTTAATAACCTGACAAGTCGTGGGATTGAACTCAAGCAGCCACTTGTTTGATAACACTTGTAACATTGTTCAACTCTCGCTGGAGGTTCTCACTCTAATGTTTGTATTCTCATTAGTTTCGCATCATATACAAACACACACACGTGGGATTCAATACTATCTGGCAGACCATTTACATATATCAGTGATAGTGACGCTAGTATTGGTGTGTGTGTGTGTGTACTCACCTAGTTGTTGTTGCAGGGGTCGAGTCATAGCTCCTGGCCTCGCCTCTTCACTGACCGCTACTAGGTCCTCTCTCTCCCTGCTCCGTGAGTTTTATCATACCTCGTCTTAAAGCTATGTATGGTTCCTGCCTCCACTACATCACTTCCCAGACTATTTCACTTCCTGACAACTCTATGGGTGAAGAAATGCTTCCTAACATCCCTTTGACTCATCTGAGTCTTCAACTTCCAATTGTGCCCCCTTGTTTCTGTGTTCCCTCTCTGGAACATCCTGTCACTATCTACCTTGTCGATTCCTGTAACTCTTCTGTCCTCCAGTGTTGTTAGTCCTATTTCCCTCAACCTTTCTTCATAGGACAGACCCCTGAGTTGTGGAACTAACCTTGTCGCAAACCTTTGCACTTTCTCTAATTTCTTGACGTGCTTGACCAGGTGTGGGTTCCAGACTGGTGCTGCATATTCTAGTATGGGCCTGACGTACACGGTGTACAGTGTCTTGAACGATTCCTTGTTAAGGTAACGGAACGCTAATCTTAGGTTGCCTTAGATTTACATATCTTAATTAATGACCTTGATTTAAGGAATTGCAAGTGAATGAGTAAATTTGCTGGATGATACAAAAATAGGCCGTATAATTCATTCTGAGGAGGATAAGAGTGAACTCCAGGAGGATTTGGGTAAATTAATGTCTTGGTCTGAAAAGTGGCAGGGTGAAGTACCAATGTATCAAGGATAGAGGATGTTGTAAATTTGGCAAAGAAGAGGATAAGAAAGAAGAGGATAAGAAAGAAGAGGATGAAGAAGAGGATAAGAAAGAAGAGGGATGAAAAGATAGAGAGGATAAGAAGAAGAGGGATAAGAAAGAAGAGGGATAAGAAAGAAGAGGATAAGAAAGAAAGGGATACAAAATACAAATTTCAAACATTTTTTAAAAGACATTGTGAAGTACAGATAATATAACGACTGTAATGAGTAATGACCTTGCTGGGATTCAGTATAAGACCTTGCTGGGCAGTAAGTGACACTTGCTGGGCAGAATGACCTTGCGGGCAGTAAGTGACCTGGCTGGGCAAACAGAGTTGACCTTGCATGGGCAATATGACCTTGCTGGAATAAGATTTAAACTTGTGGACAATTAGTGACCTTGTGCAGTACATAGTGACCTTGCTGTGCAGTAGAGTGACACTTCGAGTAGGTGCATAGAGGTGGGCCTTGGGTGGCAGAAGAGATTGACAAGCATAAGTGACGTTTGATTAGTGTCAGTAAGGGAAATCTTAGTAGTGGGGCGTAAGGACGCCTTGTATGGGCAGTAGGCTGCAGGTCCTTGCATTTTATGTTCTTATGTGTGTGTGTGTGTAGTGTGTGTGTGTGTGTAGTGTCGTGTGTGTCACAACCTTGGGAAAGTTGACAACTGCTGTGTGTAAATACCAAGTTTAATAAAAGGCTGAATGCACGTCAGGAGGAGAAGGAAGAGAGTGAGGAAGGAAGGGAGGAGAAGGAAGAGGAGGAGGAGGAGAAGAGGACAATGGATAGAGGAGGAGGAATTGGAGATGAGGAGAACCTGTCAAGAGATCAAGAGGAAATGAGATAAAGTTGGAAGAGAGGGTAAGAAGAAGAGATAAGAAGAAGAGGAAAGAAGAGGATAAGAAGAAGAGGAAAACGAAGAAAGAGGGATAAGAAGAGGATAAGAAGAGGATGAAAGGGACAAGAGAGGATAAGAAATACAGATTTCAACATTTTAGCATGTAAGACATAATATAACACGATATAGTTAAGGACCTTGCGCAGTATGACTTTTGGGATAAGTGACCTTGCTGGGCAGTAAGTGACCTTGCTGGGCAGTAAGTGACCTTGCTGGGCAATAAGTGACCTTGCTGGGCAATAAGTGACCTTGCTGGGCAATAAGTGACCTTGCTGGGCAATAAGTGACCTTGCTGGCAGTAAGTGACCTTGCTGGGCAGTAAGTGACCTTGCTGTGCAGTAATGACTGTGGCAGTAGACCTTGGCGTGACCTGCGGGCATAAGTGACCTTGCTGGGCGTAGACCTTGCAGTAAGGACCTTCAGTATGACCTTGCTCAGTAGGACCTTACAGTAAGTGACCTTGCTGGGCAATAGGACCTGTGGCAAAGTGACCTTGCTGGGCATAAGTGACCTGTGGCTAGTGACCTTGCTGGGCAATAGACTGCCAAAGTGACTGCACAGGCTTGCTGGCAAGTGACCTTGCTGGCATGACCTTGCTGTAAAGGACCTGCTAATAAGACTGGCAATGACCTTGCAATATGACCTTGCGCAATAAGTGACCTTGCTGGAATGACCTTGCTGGCAAGACTTGGCAAGTGACCTTGCAATGTGACCTGTACAATGACTTGAAAGTGACCTTGCTGCATAGATTGGCAATAAGTGACCTTGCTGGGCAGTAGGACTGGGCAAGTGACCTTGCTGGAATGACCTTGCTAATAAGTGACCTTCTGCAATAAGACCTTGCTGGGAATTAAGTTACCTTGCTGGGCAATAAAACTAGTAAGAAGTAAAATACCTTAAATAAAGGTAGACAAAACGAAGGAATTAAAGTGAATTTGGTGTGGATTTTAATCCCCTTCGCTGAGTGGAGCAGGATTTAACACTACTGCCAGTTAACAAGGTTTCTCTGTCATTAAATTACTGATTAGTCCAGAGAGGCAATCAGTGAAGCTCTCTGCTGCTGCATACAACCTTTGTGTTCTGCTGACCATCACACACACACACACACACGCACATTTCTCTTCTCCCCATTCAGCACATTCCTCTTCTCCCCATTCAGCACTTTCCTTTTCTCCCCATTCCCTCTGAAAATTATTAACCTACTTTCTTCATCTCAACCCATTAACCTGTTTCTTCTCTTAATTCTGAAACGAATGTTCTCGTTTCACCTCATTAACCAGTGAATCGACCCCTAGCACTGCACCAAGGCCAGTACAAAGGTGCCAGTGTCATCCTTCGTTGTGCCTTTAACCTCAGCGTTTAATTGTATTGTGTCATTATTGCAGGACATGGTATGTAATTGAACTTCACTACAAACCCTTGTGTATAGTCCTGAATCCTACTGTGTAGTCTTGGATCCTACTGTGTGCAATCTTGGATCCTACTGTGTGTAATCTTGGATTCTATTGTGTGTAGTCTTGGATCCTATTGTGTGTAGTCTGGGATTCTATTGTGTGTAGTCTTGGATTCTATTGTGTGTAGTCTGGGATTCTATTTTGTTTGGATTCTATTGTGTGTAGTCTTGGATTCTATTGTGTGTAGTCTTGGATTCTATTGTATGTAGTCTTGGATTCTATTGTGTGTAGTCTTGGATTCTGTTGTGTGTAGTCTTGGATTCTATTGTGTGTAGTCTGGGATTCTATTTTGTTTGGATTCTATTGTATGTAGTCTTGGATTCTATTGTGTGTAGTCTTGGATTCTATTGTGTGTAGTCTTGGATTCTATTGTGTGTAGTCTGGGATTCTATTGTGTGTAGTCTGGGATTCTATTGTGTGTAGTCTTGGATTCTATTGTGTGTAGTCTTGGATTCTATTGTGTGTAGTCTGGGATTCTATTGTGTGTAGTTTTGGATTCTATTGTGTGTAGTCTGGGATTCTATTTTGTTTGGATTCTATTGTGTGTAGTCTTGGATTCTATTGTGTGTAGTCTTGGATTCTATTGTATGTAGTCTTGGATTCTATTGTGTGTAGTCTTGGATTCTGTTGTGTGTAGTCTTGGATTCTATTGTGTGTAGTCTGGGATTCTATTTTGTTTGGATTCTATTGTATGTAGTCTTGGATTCTATTGTGTGTAGTCTTGGATTCTATTGTGTGTAGTCTTGGATTCTGTTGTGTGTAGTCTTGGATCCTATAGTGTGTAGTTTTGGATCTTATTGTGTGTAGGTTTGGATCCTGCTGTGTATAGTCCTGGATTCTTCTTGTTTGATTCTAATCTTGGAGGTAGTCTTGAATCCTATTAGTACTATTATTTTTACCACACAACTATCCTATCATGAGAGTCGATCAAGTCTTACATTGATCTATCACTTATCTTATTAGTTTCCACTATATGGAGTTATCCTGTTAGCCTATTTTCAGCTAATCATAATATATTTGAAACCTATTAGTACTATTATCACCACCAACTATCCTATCAGAAGTATCAAGCATTACAATCATCACTATACAGTTTCCACTATAATTATCTTCATTTTCACACTATCATCACATTCACTAAAAACACTAACACACACACACACACACACACACACACACACACACACACACACACACACACACACACACACACATACACACACACACACACACACACACACTAACACACACTACACACACACACACACACACACACACACACACACACACACACACACACACACACACACACACACACACACACACACATTACCAGCTAGCTAACATTAACAGTCATAATGGACCATATCACTTACCAGGCATGTTCCACTGTGCTTTTAATTGCAATGTTAAAAGCAATTTTTCCTTAATTGGTTAACAATAAATTCAATCTACAACTTTGTACTTTCTCCATTGCATTAAATATATATATATATATATATATATATATATATATATATATATATATATATATATATATATATATATATATATATAGTGTGTGTGTGTGTGTGTATGTATGTATGTGTGTGTAATTTAACACTCCTGCTGTCTCCCACCAAGGTAGGGTCATACAATAGAAGAAACACTTTCTTCATCATTCACTCTATCACTGTCTTGCCAGAGACACATAGATATTACAGTTCAGATGCCCCAGCAGACTGCGAATATTCCCACTCCTCTTTCAGAGTGCAGGCTTGGTACTTTCAACCTCCAGGACTCAAGTCCTTGTAACCGGTTTCCCTCAATCCCATCACAAAATGTTACCTTGCTCACACTCCAACAGAATGATAAGTTCTAAAAAACTACTTGCCTCCACTCACTCCTTTCTAATACGCTCACATATGCCTGCTGGATGTCCAAGCCTCCTCGCACACAAAACCTACTTTATCCTAGGGCGACCCATATACCGCCTTTCCTCCACTACAGATTTATACACCCTCCAAGTCATTCTATTTTGCCCCATCCTCTCTAAATGACCAAACCACCTCAACAACCCCTCCTCATCCTTCTGGATAATACTTTTACTAACCTCGCACCTCATCCCAATCTTCAAGCTACGGATTCTCTACATAATGTTCACATCACACATTGCCTAGACACGACATCTCCAGTGCCTCCAGCCTCCTTCTCTCTGCAACATTCACAACCCAGTCTTCACACCCTTACAAGACAGTTGTTACCACTATACTCTCATACATTTTCCTTTTTGCTTCCATGGATAAGTTTATGATGTGTTAGGATTTTTAATCCGGTGGAGGGTTAGCCACCCAGAATAACCCAAGAGAGTCAGTGCTTCATCGAGGACTGTCTGTCTTATTTCAATTGGTGTCCTTTAATATTGTATCCCAGGATGCCACCCACAACAGTCCACTAACACCCAGGTACCTACTTACTGCTATGTGAACAGGGAGATGCAAACACACACACATACACACAGACACCCACACACACACACACACACACTAACAGTTTGACAAGAGATAGCTATAACATCCTGCCCTTTAAGATCAGCTTGCAGGGAGGTGGGGAGGAGTTTAAGGAGAGGTGAGGGGAGGATGTGAGGGGAATGGGTGAGGGGAGGTAATGGGAGGAGGAGGTTGGGGAAGGAAGAGTTGGCTAGAGAGGAAGAGGAGGAGGATGGGGAGAGAAGAAGTTGCTACTTCCTCCTCATTATTTCCCTACTTCGTCCTCCTCCTCCCCATATTCTCCCCATCCTCCTCTACACTTTCCCCTCTACCCACCACCTCCTTCACCCTCCCCACCACCACCCTCCCCTCCCCCACACCCACCACCACCACTACTATCGGTGAAATTGAAAAATCTTTCTTTAAAAAGTTTGAAAGCAGATATGTGAAGTAAGAAGAGAGGGGGGAAGGGGAAAGAGAGCAGGGAGGGAGGGGAAGAGGGGGAGGAAGAGAGGGGGGAGGGTAAAAAAAATAGTTTACTCTGGACAAGAGATTTAAACGTCCTGGTGAGAGATACTTGAACGGTGGAAAGAGAGAAAAAAAATTTGCTGGCGTTTTTTTTTTCTTTTCGTGGCGTCAAGACGATCCCTGGCAGGAAAAACAATGAGAGTCTGGCTTATTTTGCTCCCTCATAGCTGCTGGGAGGTCAGTGTACACACACACACATGATGAAACTCCTGGAGCAGGAAGAGAGAGGACCTAGTAGCGACCAGCAAGGAGGCGGGGCCAGGAGCTACGAATCGACCCCTGTAACCATTAATAGGTGAGTACAAACACACACACAGAAACAAGGGGACACAACTGGAAGCTGAAGACTCAGATGAGTCAAAGGGATGTTAGGAAGCATTTCTTCAGCCACAGAGTAGTCAGGAAGTGGAATAGTCTAGAGAAAGATATAGTGGAGGCAGGAACCATACATAGTTTTAAGACGAGGTATGATAAAGCTCATGGAGCAGGGAGAGCAGAGACCCAGTAGCGGACAGCGAAGAGGCGGGGCCAGGAGCTGAGTCTCGACCCCTGCAACCACAATTAGGTGAGTACAATTAGGTGAGTACACACACTCGACTAGTGTGTCAAGTACACGGAGTTAGGCAGGACCTGCATTGTCCCCTCGTTAAGGGCGAGACTGTATGTGTTTGTGATTGCAGGGGTCGAGCGCTAGCTCCTGCTTTCGCCTCTCAGCTTGTTGCTTGCCGGATTCACTCCCTCCTTGCCACGTGGGTCCCTATCGTACTATCTCTTGAAGCTGTGTATGGACTCTGCCTCCAACACTTCGTCGTCATCATTCCACTTCCGACCACTCTGAGGCTGAAGAAATACTTCCTGACATCCCAATGATTCATCTGTGTCTAACTTACAGCTGTGTCCCTGAGTCCTCGTTTCTCTCCTCTCAAACAACTTGTTCCCGTCAGTTGCCTTGAGAATTTTATATGTTGTTATCATGTCTCTGTCCCTTAGCTTTTCTGTCCTCCAGTGACTTTAGATTAAATTCCGTTAGTCTCTCCTCGTAGCTTATGCCACTTAACACAGTAACAAGTCTTGTTGCATACTTCTGCACTTTCAACAGTTTCTTAACAAGCTTCCTGAGGTGTGGGTTGTATACTGGTGCTGCGTACTCCAAGACGGGCCTAACGTGTGTTGTATAAAGAGTCCGGAATGGCTCTTAGTTGCAGAAGTTACGCTCCTGATGTGAGCCTCTGGTGATATGCTAGGCATCATGCTTACTCTCAGGTTCTTTTCTTTGAATATGTGCAGTCTCTGTTCCCCGAGTCTCTACCCCGTCTCCAGTTGTCTTGTTGCTTTTCCCCCCAATGTTCATAACCTTGAATTTGCTGGGTTGAATTCCAGCAACCACTTACCTGACCAAATCTGCAGTTTGTCCAGATTCATTTGCAGTTTTTCCCTGTCCTCATCTGTTTGTGTTCTCATTAGTTTTACATCATCAACGAACAGACACACCTGACTTAGTCCCATCTAGTATATAGTTCACATAAACCAGAAACAGTACTGGTCCTAATACTGATCCTTGTGGTACCCCTCTTGTTACACTTCCCCATTCTGACATCTCTTCCTTGAAACGCTTTGTTGCTTTCCTCTAAGGTACTCTTTGATCCACCGGAGTATGTTCCCAGTCATTCCTGCCTGCAACTCAAGTTTATGTCCCACTCTCATGTGAAGTACAGTATCAAACGCCTTCTTGCAGTCTAAGAAAATGCAATCAATCCAACTCTCGCTCTCTCTCTCTCTCTCTCTCTCTCTCTCTCTCTCTCTCTCTCTCTCTCTCTCTCTCTCTCTCTCTCCTGTCTCACCTCCGCTACAGGTTTGTAAGACGAGATTTACCATCTGTGTTCTCGTCTATGCAACCACTTCTCCCCCACTCTCCTTCTGAGTATCTTCTTCCTTACTTTGTATGATATGTTCAGTGCTTCTTGTCTGTCTTTCTTAAATACAGCCACTTCATTCATGGGTGTTCAGATCTCTGGCAGCTGTCTTGTGTTCACTGACTTGTAGACCTTAGCTAGTGGTTCAAGTGTGTGTGGTAGTAGTAGTAGTGATAGTAGTAATAGTAGTGGTGGTAGTAGTAGTAGTAGTACTAGTAGCTGTAGTAGTAGATACTAATTGTCAAAAGCACTCGTTGATAGATACTTGGGGCCTCCTTGATAAATATCTATCTTCTCATTGATTACCTATCCTTGATAATTACCTATCCTCTCCCTGATAACTACCTATCCTCTCCTTGATAATTACCTGTCCTCTCCTTCATAATTACCTGTCCTCTCCTTCATAATTACCTGTCCTCTCCTTCATAATTACCTGTCCTCTCCTTGATAATTGCCTGTCCTCTCCTTCATAATTACCTGTCCTCTCCTTGATAATTACCTGTCCTCTCCTTCATAATTACCTGTCCTCTCCTTGATAATTACCTGTCCTCTCCTTCATAATTACCTGTCCTCTCCTTCATAATTACCTGTCCTCTCCTTGATAATTACCTGTCCTCTCCTTCATAATTACCTGTCCTCTCCTTGATAATTACCTGTCCTCTCCTTCATAATTACCTGTCCTCTCCTTCATAATTACCTGTCCTCTCCTTCATAATTGCCTGTCCTCTCCTTCATAATTACCTGTCCTCTCCTTGATAATTACCTGTCCTCTCCTTCATAATTACCTGTCCTCTCCTTCATAATTACCTGTCCTCTCCTTCATAATTACCTGTCCTCTCCTTCATAATTACCTGTCCTCTCCTTCATAATTACCTGTCCTCTCCTTCATAATTACCTGTCCTCTCCTTCATAATTACCTGTCCTCTCCTTCATAATTACCTGTCCTCTCCTTCATAATTACCTGTCCTCTCCTTCATAATTACCTGTCCTCTCCTTCATAATTACCTGTCCTCTCCTTCATAATTACCTGTCCTCTCCTTCATAATTACCTGTCCTCTCCTTCATAATTACCTGTCCTCTCCTTCATAATTACCTGTCCTCTCCTTCATAATTACCTGTCCTCTCCTTCATAATTGCCTGTCCTCTCCTTCATAATTACCTGTCCTCTCCTTCATAATTACCTGTCCTCTCCTTCATAATTACCTGTCCTCTCCTTGATAATTACCTGTCCTCTCCTTCATAATTACCTGTCCTCTCCTTTATAATTACCTGTCCTCTCCTTCATAATTACCTGTCCTCTCCTTCATAATTACCTGTCCTCTCCTTCATAATTACCTGTCCTCTCCTTCATAATTACCTGTCCTCTCCTTCATAATTACCTGTCCTCTCCTTGATAATTACCTGTCCTCTCCTTCATAATTACCTGTCCTCTCCTTCATAATTACCTGTCCTCTCCTTCATAATTGCCTGTCCTCTCCTTCATAATTGCCTGTCCTCTCCTTCATAATTACCTGTCCTCTCCTTCATAATTACCTGTCCTCTCCTTGATAATTACCTGTCCTCTCCTTCATAATTACCTGTCCTCTCCTTCATAATTACCTGTCCTCTCCTTCATAATTACCTGTCCTCTCCTTCATAATTACCTGTCCTCTCCTTCATAATTACCTGTCCTCTCCTTCATAATTACCTATCCTCTCCTTGATAATTAATATGTATATTTCATTTATATTTTTCCATCTCTTAACTTAGAACTTGAGAAATTCAATGTTTCAACTTAGCATAACTTCGTAATGTCAATTTCCCATAATTTATCGGACAAAGTTGTGAGAAAAGTTTCGCGCAGATGGTTACTCTCGTCAGCGGCGCAGATGGTTACCCTCGTCAGCGGCGCAGATGGTTACTCTCGTCAGCGGCGCAGATGGTTACTCTCGTCAGCAGCGCAGATGGTTACCTTCGTCAGCGGCGCAGATGGTTACCCTCGTCAGCGGCGCCGATGCTAATATCTTAACTTATGAAAATTATTGTCATGCTGGCATTGTTAGTCTGGTTCCTGGCTCACACACACACATACACACAGGGCCAGGAGCTATGACTCGACCCCTGCAACCACAACTAGGTGAGTGAGTACACACACACACACACAGGGCCAGGAGCTATGACTCGACCCCTGCAACCACAACTAGGGGAGTGAGTACACACACACACACAGCTGCCATCTCATAACTAAGTCACGAAAACAATTTAGACAAGTGAATGGCAGGTTGGCAGTATTTATATTTTACAAAGTTTCTGATAAAGTTTCACATAAAATATTAACTTGAAAATGATCAAAGTTAGAAGGAATAAAGGAGAAGTTAGGAGAGTGGATGTAAGTCACTTTAACTGCAAGAAAAATGTTGGTCAGTGATAAGAGGCATTACTGGTGGCTGCCAAGTATATAATGACTGCCAGGTATATAATGACTGCAGTGTGAACCAACTATTATACTGTGACAGTATATAATGACTGCAGTGTGAACCAACTATTATACTGTGACAGTATATAATGACTGACAGCATATAATGACTCCAGTGTGAACCAACTCTCATATTATGACAGCATATAATGACTGTCAGGTATATAATGACTGCAGTGTGAACCAACTCTCATACACATCATGACAACATATAATAAGTACTATGTATTTAAGAACATAAGGGAGGAACACCACAGCAAACCTACTGACCCATATTAGGCAGGTCCATCTCAAGCCCAGACCCACCCAGGTAATAAGCTTTGATAACCCTATTAACACCTGGGCAAGTCGCACTCAAGTGCAGCCCCTCTCACTCGTATATTTCGACTCACACTGAGGCCATCTTCGGTGACAGACCGAATAATATATAATATATTTTTATTATGTGAGTACGTTAGTCCACTGACCAGTGTACTCACCTAGTTTTGGTTGCAGGGGTCGATTCACAGCTCCTGGCCCCGTGTCTTCACTGGCCGCTAGTAGGTCACTTTTCCTGCTCCATGAGCTTTATCATACCTCTTCTTAAATCTATGTTTGGATCCTGCCTCCACTACATCACTTTCCAGACTATTCCACTTCCTGACAACTCTGTGACCCCTTGTTGCTGTGTCCCATCTCTGGAACATTCTGTCTCTGTCCACCTTGTCAATTCCTCTCAGTATTTTATATATCGTTATCATATCCCCCCAATCCCCCGTGTCCTCCAGTGTCGTCAGGTCGATTTCCCTTAACCTCTCCTCGTAGGACATACCCCTTAGCTCCGGGACTAGTCTTGTTGCAAACCTTTGCACTTTCTCTAATTTCCTTACATGCTTGGCTAGGTGTGGGTTCCAAACTGGCGCTGCATACTCCAATATGGGCCTAACATACACGGTGTACACGGTCCTGAACGATTCCTTATTAAGATGTCGGATGCTATTCTTAGGTTTGCTAGGCGCCCGTATGCTGCAGCAGTTATTTGGTTGATGTGCGCCTCAGGAGATGTGCTCGGTGTTATACTCACCTCAAGATCCTTTTCTTTGAGTGAGGTTTGTAGTCTCTGGCCCCCTAGACTGTACTGTGTGTGTGTGTACTCACCTAATTGTACTCACCTAATTGTGGTTGCAGGGGTCGAGACTCAGCTCCTGGCCCCGCCTCTTCGCTGTCTGCTACTGGGTCTCCGCTCTCCCTGCTCCATGAGCTTTATCATACCATGTCTTAAAACTATGTATGGTTCCTGCCTCCACTATATCTTTCTCTAGACTATTCCACTTCCTGACTACTCTGTGGCTGAAGAAATGCTTCCTAACATCCCTTTGACTCATCTGAGTCTTCAGCTTCCAGTTGTGTCCCCTTGTTTCTGTGTTCCCTCTCTGGAACATCCTGTCCCTGTCTACCTTGTCGATTCCCCGCAGTATTTTGTATGTCGTTATCATGTCTCCTCTGACCCTTCTTTCCTCCAGTGTTGTTAGTCCTATTTCCCTCACCCTTTCTTCATAGGACAGACCCCTGAGTTGTGGAACTAACCTTGTCGCACACACACACACACTGTGTGTGTGTACTCACCTAGTTGTGGTTGCAGGGGTCGAGTCAAAGCTCCTGGCCCCGCCTCTTCACTGGCCGCTACTGGGTCACTCTCCCTGCGCCATGAGCTTTATCATACCTCTGCTTAAAGCTATGTATGGAGCCTACCTCCACTACATCGCTTCCTAAACTATTCCATTTCCCGACAACTCTGTGACTGAAGAAATACTTCCTAACATCTCTGTGATTCATCTGAGTCTTCAACTTCCATCTGTGTCCCCTTGTTGTTGTGTCCCATCTCTGGAACATTCTGTCTCTGTCCACTTTGTCAATTCCTCTCAGTATCTTATATGTTGTTATCATGTCCCCCCTATCTCTCCTGTCCTCCAGTGTCGTCAGGTCGATTTCCCTTAACCTCTCCTCGTAGGACATACCCCTTAGCTCCGGGACTAGTCTTGTTGCAAACCTTTGAACTTTCTCGAGCTTCTTCACATGCTTGGCTAGGTGTGGGTTCCAAACTGGTGCTGCATACTCCAGTATGGGCCTAACGTACACAGTGTACAGGGTCCTGAACGATTCTTTATTAAGATGTCGGAATGCTGTTCTTAGGTTAGCTAGGCGCCCATATGCTGCAGCAGTTATTTGGTTGATGTGCACCTCAGGAGATGTTCCTGGTGTTATACTCACTCCAAGATCTTTTTCCTTGATTGAGGTTTGCAGTCTCTGGCCCCCTAGGCTGTACTCCGTCTGCGGTCTTCTTTGCCCTTCCCCAATCTTCATGTGTGTGTGTGTGCGTGTGTGCGTGCGTGTGCGCGCGCTTCCAAGCGTACATGAGTGCTTATTTTAGAGCACCTGAGTATTTTTAAAACAAACTGAACGCTCTACACGCTAGCTCAACATTCCCCTCCTTCTCCCCCTCCCACACTCTCATAACCTCTCCCCTCCCACACACTAATAACCTCCCTCCCTCATACACTCTCATAACCTCCCTCCCCACACACTCTCATAACCTTCCCACACACACTCATAACCTCCCCACACACTCTCATAACCTCCCCACACACACTCATAACCTTCCCCCCCATGTTATCTCACGCGGTGCAGGTCACAACATCACCACCACTATTATCTCCCCTCACTATATTTACCCTGGCCTAGTCAGCTCTGCCTACTGTCCTAGTGTGAGTTCTGTCTTCAACCTCCACTCACAGAGTTGAGAGAGAGAGAGAGAGAGAGAGAGAGAGAGAGAGAGAGAGAGAGAGAGAGAGAGAGAGAGAGAGAGACGCACTAAACCCGTGTGGGTGGGTTAAAACTAGTAGTGTTTGGTACTGCATTCCCCGGCTGCTAAGCGCACCTTTTTTTCGCCAAATAAATAATTCTACAGATTATAGCAGGACCACATTAAATAATTTATATAAATTATCATTAGTTAACCAATAAAACTAAATATACTGCACGAGGTTTAACGAGACTGAACACGACTGTTAGATTGTCACAAGTGAACCTACCTACCTACCTACCTACCTACCTACCTACCTACCTACCTACCTACCTACCTACCTACCTACCTACCTCAACCTACCTACCTACCAACCTACCTACCAACCTACGTAACCTACCTACCTACCTACCTACCAACCATCCTACCAACCAACTTACCTAGTGATGCAGTGCATATGAGTAACAGTACATGTTGCCTCTCGTTGTAAGCATATATTTCTTGCGTGAAGCACTCTGCTATAAGAACTGTGGAAGTGAGTGAGGCGTACAGAGGACTGTGATCGCCTTAAGAGAGAGCTTTGGTCCACCTGGGTGTATGAATGAGTATTTCTGTCTGAAAAGATTTTTTGCTCAGACCTTACTAAGTAAACTTCACATAAGTCTCCATGATTTAAGCTTCTAGCATCTCAAGTACACATGGGACACTCGGGAATCATGGCCGTCTTACGCAGCTTTGCCTTCACTGTCTAAATCTGTTTTCTTCAGGACCTGAATAATGGGGATATCATGAGGCCTTGAATGGAACACTTGTACAACTTAGATAAATACATGAGAAGGGATGGATTTGAGTGGGACTTGCACATTTGTTTACACTTTTTTGAAGGAGAAAATTGAGATTGTTTCACGTGTTGTAATCTTAACGTATAATAACTCTGCAGTTTACCATAGTTCCTCATCCACGTATTTATATTATTCTGTTTATAGAGATATATTAATAGCGACATAATAGCACTTTCCATGTAATACTGAACCAGTCCCTGTTTTTCCTGACGTATTTATGAATTTAATAGTGAAGTTTATTATTTATTGTACATTAACCTATTTATTATCAATATATTGGTGGCAATATCATTGCAGTTATTATGTTCCGTTATTTTATTACTGTTTCTGACGTGACTAATTTCAACCCCCGACACACAAGATCATCTCTACCTCTCCAGTACAGCCTCTCATATCTCCCAAGAGAGACGTGATATCACCCCAAGATCATCTCTACCTCCCCGCTTCTTCAAAACAGCCTCTCACATCTCCCAAGAGAGACGTGATTTCACCCCAAGATCATCTCTCCTCCCCACCTCTCCAATACCACTCGTATTTCACAATAGAAACGTGATATCACCCGGGTGTCGAACCCAGGGCCTGTTGATTGTGTTCCAGGTAGCCACCTCAGTGAGTGTATAGATTGTTGGCTAATAACTGCCTTCACAAACAACCCAGCCAGCAATGATTTTCTCTTGTCGTCTGAGGTGCCTCTTGTTGTAGTGGTCGTTTAAAGGGATTTCTTACAGTAGGGTGGCTTAACATGGCGTCTTACTGTAGTGGTCGTTTAAAGGGATTTCTTACAGTAGGGTGGCTTAACATAGCGTCTTACTGTAGTGGTCGTTTAAAGGGATTTCTTACAGTAGGGTGGCTTAACATGGCGTCTTACTGTAGTGGTCGTTTAAGGGGATTTCTTACAGTAGGGTGGCTTAACATGGCGTCTTACTGTAGTGGTCGTTTAAGGGGATTTCTTACTTTAGGATGGCTTAAGGTGGCTTCTTACCGTAGTGGTATTTTAAAGTGACTTGTCACACTCTGAATTTTTACTCTGTCTCTGTCTCTCCCTCCCTCTCTCTCCCTCCCTCCCATGAGGACCCATTAACAATATCTTTAATATTGGATATATAAATTTAATGTTGGCTCAGGGCAGCCAACATATTCTGAAAGATGATTTTGTTTTGGCCTTCAACTTCGTCCAGAAATTATTAGAAAATTTGTAAAGTTCCTCGTTTTAATTACATTAATGTTTCGAGTGATAGAATTTTTATTGTTCCTGGTGGTTGTAGTGTTTGTTGGTGGTGATAGTGTGTTGGTGAATGTGGTGTTTGTTGGTGGTGATAGTGTGTTGGTGAATGTGGTGTTTGTTGGTGGTGGTAGTGTTTGTTGGTGGTGATAGTGTGTTGGTGGTGTAGTGTTTGTTGGTTGTGATAGTGTGTTGGTGAATGTGGTGTTTGTTGGTGGTGGTAGTGTGTGTTGGTGGTGATAGTGTGTGTTGGTGGTGATAGTGTGTGTTGGTGGTGATAGTGTGTGTTGGTGGTGATAGTGTGTGTTGGTGGTGTGGTGTGTTGGTGAATGTGGTGTTTGTTGGTGGTGGTAGTGTGTGTTGGTGAATGTGTGTGTTGGTGGTGATAGTGTGTGTTGGTGGTGTGGTGTGGTGGTGGTTGTAGTGTTGTGGTATGTGTTGGTGATGTGTGTTGGTGAATGTGGTGTTTGTTGGTGGTGGTAGTGTGTGTTGGTGGTGATAGTGTGTGTTGGTGGTGATAGTGTTGTTGGTGGTGGTAGTGTTGTTGGTGGTGGTAGTGTTGGTGAATGTGGTGTTTGTTGGTGGTGGTAGTGTGTGTTGGTGGTGATAGTGTGTGTTGGTGGTGATAGTGTGTGTTGGTGGTGATAGTGTGTTGGTGGTTGTAGTGTTTGTTGGTTGTGATAGTGTGTTGGTGAATGTGGTGTTTGTTGGTGGTGGTAGTGTGTGTTGGTGGTGATAGTGTGTGTTGGTGGTGGTGGTGTGGTGGTGGTGGTGGTAGTGTTTGTTGGTGGTGGTAGTGTTTGTTGGTGGTGATAGTGTGTGTTGGTGGTGGTAGTGTTTGTTGGTGGTGATAGTGTGTGTTGGTGGTGATAGTGTTTGTTGGTGGTGATGTGTGTGTTGGTGAATGTGGTGTTTGTTGGTGGTGGTAGTGTGTGTTGGTGGTGTAGTGTGTGTTGGTGGTGGTGGTGTGTTGGTGGTGGTAGTGTTTGTTGGTGGTGGTAGTGTTTGTTGGTGGTGATAGTGTGTGTTGGTGGTGATAGTGTGTGTTGGTGGTGGTGGTGTTTGTTGGTGGTGGTGTGTGTGTTGGTGGTGGTAGTGTTTGTTGGTGGTGGTAGTGTTGTTGGTGGTGATAGTGTGTTGGTGGTGATAGTGTGTGTTGGTGGTGGTGGTGTGTTGGTGGTGGTAGTGTTTGTTGGTGGTGGTGTGTGTGTTGGTGGTGGTGGTGTTTGTTAGTTGTGTAGGTTTGTTGGTGGTGGTGTGTGTGTTGGTGGTGTGGTGTGTTGGTGGTGGTAGTGTTTGTTGGTGGTGATAGTGTGTGTTGGTGGTGGTGGTGTGGTGGTGGTGGTAGTGTTTGTTGGTGGTGGTAGTGTTTGTTGGTGGTGATGGTGTGTTGGTGGTGGTAGTGTTTGTTGGTGGTGATAGTGTTTGTTGGTGGTGATAGTGTGTGTTGGTGGTGATAGTGTGTGTTGGTGGTGATAGTGTTTGTTGGTGGTGATAGTGTGTGTTGGTGGTGGTGGTGTGTTGGTGGTGGTAGTGTTTGTTGGTGGTGGTAGTGTTTGTTGGTGGTGGTGGTGTTGTTGGTGGTGGTAGTGTTTGTTGGTGGTGGTAGTGTTGTTGGTGGTGGTAGTGTTTGTTGGTGGTGGTAGTGTTTGTTGGTGGTGTAGTGTGTGTTGGTGGTGGTAGTGTTTGTTGGTGGTGGTAGTGTTTGTTGGTGGTGGTAGTGTTTGTTGGTGGTGGTAGTGTATGTTGGTGGTGGTAGTGTGTGTTGGTGGTAGTGTGTGGTGGTGTGTGTGTGTGTGTGTGTGTGTGTGTGTGTGTGTGTGTGTGTGTGTGTGTGAGCACAATTTTAAC
Organism: Cherax destructor; assembly: GCA_009830355.1. Lineage (NCBI taxonomy): Eukaryota > Metazoa > Arthropoda > Malacostraca > Decapoda > Parastacidae > Cherax > Cherax destructor. The sequence continues at coordinate 163,432 of WNWK01001958.1, forward strand.
AAAATATTAGCTTTCATAGCTGGAAATTTCAAGTAAACACGCCATAAATAATAATTTTCTTATACATTAGCTAGACCGCATCTTGCATATAGCGTCCAGGTTTGATCTCCAAATTACATGAAAGACAAAGATGGACTGGAGAGGGCACAGAGAAGAGCACCTTAGCTCGTAGCATCACAAAGAAACAAACCTTGGGAAGAAAGACTTAGAATACTTAACCTTTCCTCTCTCCGGAGAAGGAAATTTTCTTGACAGAAGGAGAGTACGAGATCTCATTCAAACCTCTAAGATATTAAATGCTTTGATAGACTCAAACACCTTGAACTTTCTTGAAGTGCAAATCGAGTCAATAACTTGAAAACACTGGAATGAATCTTAAATATAAGATGTGCGACACGAATATGTGTAAATGTGTTTTGCAAAGATAATTATGGCAACTCTGGAACAAACTACCAGCTGGAGCTGTAAGCATGAATATAATAAGTTAATTTGATAACAAACCGGAGAAGCACTTCGCAAAGATAGCATTCATGTTGATCTTATTCAGGGGAAACTGTGGTCAGTGGATCACCCACGTGACCAGCAACGAATAATAATAATAATAATAATAATAATAATAATAATAATAATAATAATAATAATAATACAGTGATAGAAGTAATGGTGGTGGCGGAAGTTAGAGCAGTGACTGATTTTGGCTTAAATAGCAACTCTCTTCTTGCCGAATAAGGCAAGCGAAAATTTGTGTATGCAGTAATTTCGCAAAAATCTAATTTCATTGTGTTTGTTTATTGTTAAATTATTTTAGACCTATCTAAAATATATTTAGTTGGATTAGGCTGAATTAAATTGCGCTTGTTATAATAAGGTTAGGTAAGTTTTCTAAGGTTCTTTTGGTACATTTTTTTATATTTTTACATTAACATAAATGAAAAAAAAATTTAAACGTATAAGAGAATATTTTAGAAAGGACTTAATTTTATATGAGTTCTTGCTAATTGACCAGTTTTACCTATTCGGCACGACATATATATATATATATATATATATATATATATATATATATATATATATATATATATATATATATATATATATATACAAGATTCCTAAACTGCTTCCGAGGCATCTTAAGATAATTGCACCAGACACGTGTGGCGTTTCATTACTTAGGTATTGTATTCATTAAGATCAGGGAATGAGGAGCAAGTGGCTGAGGTGCTGCTGCTGCTGCTGCTGCAGTCTTGCTGGGGTGAGGGAAGAGGCAGAGATGGGGAGGGGGAAACATACTTGCAGGAGAAGAGAGAACATGCAGTAATTGTAGAAATAGGAAGAGATCCTGAGGGGAAAACGTATTTTTTCTCATCAAACTGCACCACCAAAGGCAAACTCCAAACCACTGACTTGGAAGTAAGTGAGGGGAAAAGCAAGAGTGGAAGATGGGGGAGGGGGAGCAAGAGAAGAGGAATGGGAAGAGGGAGAGTGGGGTCAGAGTGGGGGTCAAGTTTGGGGTCAGAGTGGGCTGAGGACTCGGCACACACGAATTCCCTTACTGATGGTACTCCAGTCGAAATTAAATGTCAACATGACTCAATGCCAAAATATAACATACGAAATTTTGGAAATATTCTTCTGTATATTTTTGAGTAGAGGAAGATTGGCCATGAACACACACACACACACACACACACACACACACACACACACACATACACACACACACACACACACACACACACACACACACACACACACACACTACACTACACGCTGCCCTATCTACCTACACATTAATACTTATTACTACACTCACTACACTACTACTACTACTACCTGCTGCCTATTACTACTAGCTGCTATCTACTACTACTACTACTAATACTACTGCTGCTATTACTACTGCTGCTATTACTACTACTTCTACTACTACTACTGCTACTACTACTACTACTATTACTACTGCTACTACAGAAGAACTGAAGACACTCGACTATCTCTTAATAACACTCACAAGTCAATTACACCATCAGACAAGAGCCTCTGCCACTTTAAGTCACACAACAGACCTGAGACCACAACACAACTCAAGGGATAAAGAGGACACAGACCTAAGACCACAACACAACTCCAGGGATAAAGAGGACACAGACCTAAGACCACAACACAACTCCAGGCATAAAGAGGGCACAGACCTAAGACCACAACACAACTCCAGGGATAAAGAGGACACAGACCTAAGACCACAACACAACTCCAGGGATAAAGAGGACACAGACCTAAGACCACAACACAACTCCAGGCATAAAGAGGGCACAGACCTAAGACCACAACACAACTCCAGGAATAAAGAGGACACAGACCTAAGACCACAACACAACTCCAGGGATAAAGAGGACACAGACCTAAGACCACAACACAACTCCAGGGATAAAGAGGACACAGACCTAAGACCACAACACAACTCCAGGCATAAAGAGGGCACAGACCTAAGACCACAACACAACTCCAGGGATAAAGAGGGCACAGACCTAAGACCACAACACAACTCAAGGGATAAAGAGGACACAGACCTAAGACCACAACACAACTCCAGGGATAAAGAGGACACAGACCTAAGACCACAGCACAACTCCAGGAATAAAGAGGACACAGACCTAAGACTCATATTGCGTTCACAGGACCACCAAGTGATGGAGAGGGTGAAGTAGCATGTTGGAGAGAGGGAGAGTGAAGGAGGACTGAAGTAGAGCTGGAAAGAGGGAGAGGGCCAGGAGTGGAGAAGAAGAAAGTGGTAGGAAAGGAAGGAGAGAGGAAACGAGAGATTGAAGGAGAGACTGAGGGAAAGATTGCTAGGTAGATGGAGAGACGTTTCGCTCAAAAGCGAGTCAAAAGCAAGTTCATCTTTGAGTAAAATGTTCGACAATAATTTCCCCTCAAGGGAGGGTCCTTGGTGCGGGCTCTTGATCCAAGGAAATGAACTTGCCCTCCCTTAATTAGATAGTACCTAATTACCTCCCATTCTCCAGGTGCTGTGTGACCCAAGATGAAAGTGAGAGAGAGAGAGACAGACAGATACAGAGAGGGACAGACAGATACAGAGAGAGAGAGAGAGAGAGAGAGAGAGATGCAGAGAGACGTAGAGAATGAGAGAGAGAGATGTAGAGATAATGAGAAAGAAGAAGAGAGTAGAGAGAGAGAGAGAGAGAGAGAGAGAGAGAGAGAGAGAGAGAGAGAAACAGATAGAGAGAGAGAGAACGAGAGAGAGGTTCACATATTATCACTTCCACCAATATAACACCTGAAGGTGTTGCAAAAATAACACAACACGGGGGAAACTAAACTAAACTACAGAAAAAATACAACACGGGACAAACTAAAGCACAAAAAAATACAACACAAGAGAAACTAAACTAAATTATACAAATATATAACACAAGGGGGAACTAAATTACACAAATATATAACACAGGGGGAACTAAACTATACAAATATATAACACAGGGGGGACTAAATTATACAAATATATAACACAGGGGGACTAAATTATACAAATATATAACACAGGGGGAACTAAACTATACAAATATATAACACAGGGGGGACTAAATTATACAAATATATAACACAGGGGACTAAATTATACAAATATATAACACAGGGGGACTAAATTATACAAATATATAACACAGGGGGACTAAATTATACAAATATATAACACAGGGGGACTAAATTATACAAATATATAACACAGGGGGACTAAATTATACAAATATATAACACAGGGGGACTAAATTATACAAATATATAACACAGGGGGACTAAATTATACAAATATATAACACAGGGGGAACTAAACTATACAAATATATAACACAGGGGAACTAAACTATACAAATATATAACACAGGGGGACTAAATTATACAAATATATAACACAGGGGGACTAAATTATACAAATATATAACACAGGGGGAACTAAATTATACAAATATATAACACAGGGGGAACTAAACTATACAAATATATAACACAGGGGGACTAAATTATACAAATATATAACACAGGGGGACTAAATTATACAAATATATAACACAGGGGGACTAAATTATAAAAATATATAACACAGGGGAACTAAATTATACAAATATATAACACAGGGGAACTAAACTATACAAATATATAACACAGGGGGACTAAATTATACAAATATATAACACAGGGGACTAAATTGTACAAATATATAACACAGGGGGGACTAAATTATACAAATATATAACACAGGGGGACTAAATTATACAAATATATAACACAGGGGGAACTAAACTATACTAATATATAACACAGGGGGAACTAAACTATACAAATATATAACACAGGGGGAACTAAACTATACAAATATATAACACAGGGGGAACTAAATTATACAAATATATAACACAGGGGGACTAAATTATACAAATATATAACACAGGGGGAACTAAACTATACAAATATATAACACAGGGGGAACTAAACTATACAAATATATAACACAGGGGGACTAAATTATACAAATATATAACACAGGGGAAACTAAATTATACAAATATATAACACAGGGGGACTAAATTATACAAATATATAACACAGGGGGGACTAAATTATACAAATATATAACACAGGGGAAACTAAATTATACAAATATATAACACAGGGGGACTAAATTATACAAATATATAACACAGGGGGACTAAATTATACAAATATATAACACAGGGGAAACTAAATTATACAAATATATAACACAGGGGAAACTAAATTATACAAATATATAACACAAGGGGGAACTAAATTATACAAATATATAACACAGGGGGAACTAAATTATACAAATATATAACACAGGGGGAACTAAATTATACAAATATATAACACAGGGGGAACTAAACTATACAAATATATAACACAGGGGGAACTAAACTATACAAATATATAACACAGGGGGAACTAAACTATACAAATATATAACACAGGGGGAACTAAATTATACAAATATATAACACAGGGGAAACTAAATTATACAAATATATAACACAGGGAAAACTAAATTATACAAATATATAACACAGGGGGAACTAAACTAATAAAGTATAAAGAATAAAACAAACTCAGCTCTTCTAAAAAAAAAAACAGGTTAACCAACATTTATTTACCCTAAACCCTGAGGGTTTGTTCTCGATCCAGAAATAAACCACTCTGTACATGCCTTGTTCAAACATACAATAAATCATTGGATTTATGTTTTTAAACCGTATAAACCCTGAAGTTTATTCTTTGCATCAACTCTATTATAATTTATTGGGTTTTTTTCAGTTTTAAATATAAACCTTTGGTGTTTTTTCCGGAAGAGATATATTAAAAAAAATTGGCTTATTTTTAGTTTAAAGATATAGACCACAGGATTTATTTCCGGTTTAAATTTATTGTAAACCTGAGTGATCTTATTTTTTCGGGTTTATACACATTAAAAGTCATCAGGTATATTAAAGATTAAAAAATAAACCCCTGGGTTTATTGAATGTCTAATCATACCCACCGGCTGGTTTATTATAGGTCCAGACATAAAACGTCTGGTTTATAACAGGTTAAAGCACATTATAAACCGTTTGTTTTGTACCAGGTTAAAACACTTTATCGACCATTTGTTTTATATCAGGTTAAAATATTATAAACGATCTGTTTTATACTAGGTTAAAACACATGATAAACCATCTCTTTTATACCAGGTTAAAACACGTTATAAACCAGCAGGCGAATACCAGATCGAAACTTTATAAACCGTCTGTTTTAGACCGGGTTAAAACACATAAACCATTGTTTTATACCAAGTTAAAACTCATTATAAAGCATTTGTTTTATATCAGGTTAAAACACGTTATAAACCATTTGTTTTATACCTGGTTAAAACACATAATAAACCATCTGTTTTATACCAGGTTAAACACATTATAAACCATCTGTTTTATACCAGGTTAAAACACATTATAAACCTGTTTTATTCCAGGTTAAAACACATTATAAACACTCTGTTATATACCAGGTACAAACACATAAACCGGCGGGTTTATGAAGGTGTTAATAATATAAACCAGCGTGGGTTTTATTGCATCGCGTGGTGGACCAACATGAATAAGTCTATTAGCGGACAAAATTAAACACTTGTGGGGTGAAAAATAACCAGCTGTCAGGTGCAAGCTTCGAGGGAGGGGAAGGAGGAGGAGGGAGGGAAGGAGGGAGAGGGAAGGAGAGGGGGGAAAGGAGGGGAGACACGGAATATTCAGAAGGTTGAGAGTCTTGGGGGAGGGGGAAGGTATATATACGTGGTGGGGAGAGAGAGAAAGAGAGAGAGAGAAGAGAGAGAGAGAGAGAGAGAGAGAGAGAGAGAGAGAGAGAGAGAGAGAGAGAGAGAGAGAGAAGAGAGAGAGAGAGAGAGAGAGTAATATCGAACTTTCCATGCTGGAAAAGGCAGCTTCTCAGCTGAGAAAAACACCAGAACACTGTGCAGGCAACATGCAGGCAAGGCCAGGCACTACATGGAGCAACAGGGAGAGAGAGGGAGAGAGAGAGAGAGAGACAGGGAGATAGGGAGAATGAACTCCATTGTAGTCCCAGAAACCAAGAAGGTTGACAGCCCAAATGGGACTCCCACACGGGGTCCCAAGATGGGTCACTCCTTGTTTCTGGGACCTTTATAGCATCAAAGTCCATCACTGCCTTTCTCAACACTCCCTAAAACATTTTGTAATATACAAGTTACCTCTCAAAATGGCGAGTCAGTCATTATTATTATTATTATTATTATTATTATTATTATTATTATTATTATACAGGAGTGGTTTTTAATTATCATGTAATCTTGTGCACTTCTTGAGATCAGATATCTCTCCTTACACACGTTAAATTTAAGATATCCAGGATGCTGCATCTTCTACATATTCATCGTAGAGACTTCACAGTATTTCCCATAAGCATCTTCACAGCAAAACACAGACATCCTCACAGACACATCCTACCACCTACAACACGTGTGTAGTATTGACGACAGTTTTATAACGTTTTGTTATGATGTATAGAGTGGAGTGAAGGCACGGGGTAAGGTGATCCTTCATGTCAGGTGACACAGGTGGTCCAGCACAAGAGGGATGACACAGGTGGTCCAGCACAAGATGGATGACACAGGTGGTCCATCACAAGATGGTTGACACAGGTGGTGGAGCACAATATGGGTGACACAGGTTGTCCAGCACAAGATGGGTGACACAGGTGATCCAACACCAGATGGTTGACACAGGTGGTGGAGCACAAGATGGTTGACACAGGTGGTGGAGCACAAGATGGTTGACACAGGTGGTGGAGCACAAGATAGTTGACACAGGTGGTGGAGCACAAGATGGTTGACACAGGTGGTGGAGCACAAGATGGATGAAAGGTTCAGCGAGACAGTTGCACTAATTCTGTGTGATGGTATTTATTGCGCTGGTTACCACTGATTCTAAACACCTCCTTGTGTGTGTGTGTGTGTGTGTGTGTGTGTGTGTGTGTATCACTGGTATTCAAATACTGACAAGACGATGAATTAGACACTTGTGCAACATCTGGGTATCTTGTAGACGTTTCACCATCCAGTGTCTGCTGTATACATTTCTTCACATTATGTCTACGTATTGATAAAGCCACTGGAGGGCGAAACATCTACAAATAAAGACACCCAGATGTTGTGTCTTAATTCATCACCTAGGGAATGTGTCTCAACAGCTTATGTCATGATAAGAAACTGGTTACGGAGGTGTTTGGAGTCAGCACCACACACACCACCACACAGAATAGAGGCAGCCTTGTTACCTCTCTCTCACCCCCTAGACGATGGATTAAGCGAGTGCCAGGGAAGAAGATGCCAATATTCCCCTTTGAAAGAGTAAGGGTGTGTATTGTTGGCACTCTGACACACAGCGCCTGACACGCCAGGAGAGGCCCTGAACCGGATCATCTTGTCAGCAGACTCCAGTAAGATTCTCAGTAACATCTTGCAGTAAGAGTCGTGGAGATGCAAGAACAATATCAGTAATACCAGACAGTATTATTATTTTTATTATCATTATTATTAATATTATTATTATTATTAATATTATTATTATTATTAATATTATTATTATTATTATTATTATTATTATTATTATTATTGTTATTAGTCTTATTATTTTATTATTATTATTATTATTATTATTATTATTATTATTAATATTATTATTGTTATTAGTGTTATTATTGTTATTAGTGTTATTAATATTATTATTAGTGTTATTAATATTATTATTATTGTTATTATTATTATTATTATTGTTATTAGTGTTATTATTATTATTAGTGTTATTATTATTATTATTATTATTATTATATTGGAGGGTGTTGCATCCTTAAGATCACGTGTCAGCTCATTTCAAAAAGTAATTTTACAACGTATAGTACAAAGAATAGCGAGTTCGGAAGTTACTTTAAAAATTAATAAGCTGACGAGCCACTAAATGGAATTACATTGTCTCTCGCTAAATGTAATTATAGCATGTCTCGCTTAATATATGTAGATAATCTCTCAGTGGAATTACATTCTCTCTCTTAATGAAATTACGATGTCTCTCACTTGAATTACATTGTTGCTGTCTTAATGGAATTACATTGTCGTTATCTTAATGGAATTACATTGTCGTTATCTTAATGGAATTACATTGTCGTTATCTTAATAGCATTACATTGTCGTTATCTTAATGGAATTATATTGTTACCTTAATGGAATTACATTGTCGTTTTCTTAATGGAATTACATTGTCGTTATCTTAATGGAATTACATTGTTAGCTTAATATAATTACACTGTAGTTATCTTAATGGAATTACACTGTAGTTATCTTAATGGAATTGCATTGTTAGCTTAATGGAATTACATTGTCGTTATCTTAATGGAATTACATTGTCTCTCAGTGGCATTACTGTCTCCCTCTGAATGTAATTCCATGGTGATTCAATATTTAATCCTGGTGTGATGATCTGCCTTCTGGAGACTTGTTCCACAGTGGCGACCTGAAGTGAATTTGTAAGTGGTAGCCCAGAGCCTTCAGTGGGAAGGGAAGACTGCGTGGCCGGGAGGATGTGAGTACATGTACATGGGTGGTACATGGTGGTAGATGGGTAGTACTGAAGGGGGAAGTAAATAGTCTGGCTTGAGATTAGCAGAGTATACTAGGTGATGTTAGGATAGTATAGGAGAAGACTCTCATTTCCCTCGGTTTTCCTCAGGGTATCACTACTACTGCTATAACTATTACTAATACTACTATTGCTGCTACAGCTATTACTACTGCTGTTGGTACAACTATTACTGCTACTGCTGGGACAATTACCACTACTACAACTACTGCTGCTACAACTGTTACTACTACTACTACTTCTACAACTATTACCACTACTGCTGCTACAACTATTACTACTACTACTGCTGATGTTATTACTACTCCTGTACTAACTTCAGTGTTACGTTCCTGTACTAACATCAAAGTTACGTTCCTGTACTAACTTATTTGTGGCTGCAGGAGTCGAGTCACAGCTCCTGTACTAACGTGGGTATTCCTTTGAGAAACTGAGAAATTATTAGAGAAAGAGAGAGAGCATGTCAGCTTTGGCTACACTACACGTCAGCATACGACAGGATTCCGATATCATTGCGTCTTGCAATCCCTGCAGCTCTTGAAATTTGACTCTTGGGTGAATAGCGGGATGTTCTGTGTGTGTGTGTGGTGTGTGTGTGTGTATGTGTGTGTGTGTGTGTGTGTGTGTGTGTGTGTGTGTGTGTGTGTGTGTGCGTGTGTTAATTCTGAGATCACAGGAATGGGACCACTTAACCTTGTGAGTCCGGTTAAGTGTACGTTATGACTAAACGAGGCCACTTAAAAATTTAAAAAAATGTATAGCAGTAATATTATACTACTACTACTACTACTAATAATAATAATAATAACCATAATAATAATAATAATAATAATAATAGTAACAATAATAATAGTAACAATACAATAATAATAATAATAATAATAATAATAATAATAACCATAATAATAATACTAATAATAATAATAATAATAACAATAAGAGCACTTAGTTCGAGAACAGGCTTCAAAAGACCACTTAGTTGCGTCAGTTTAAAGTTAATAATTTATTAAGAGAATAAAAGTCATCTAGCCTTGAAATTACTTTGAAAATAATAATGTAATGGTTTAATTACTTTAAGTTTCGTTAATGTTGAACCTACATGTTATGTATTTAATGAAGAGTATAGTAATTATTATAATTATCATTATTATTATGATGGTTATTATTATTATTATTATTATTATATTATTATTATTGTTATATTATTATCATCATCATTATCAATATCATCTCTAAAATCGTATTTGCTTGCCCACCGGTTCGATCCCCGTTCGACCCCCTGTTCAACCCCCCTGTAATACAAAAGGAACGACAGTGATAATAACTACATTCATGGATTTGTTAAGCTGATTTTCCATAACGTTATTTTAAATGTTCTATGTTTTACTTAATGTTCTCTTGTGTTATTTCTAATGTAATCTTAAGTTACCTATAATGTTGTCTTACATGTAAGGTAATTAAGATAATTGGCGGGGATCGCTAAGCACCCCGCATGAGAACGGAGTCTAAAATGCTGTCGAAGGTGACGTGGAGGATCAAGACGTTGTAGGGGACGGGATTAAGTAAGTTTATTAAGATACACGTTAATACAGTTACATAAATTATCATACATAGCAGCATGTGTGTAGATTTACCCAGGATAACCCAAGAAAGTCAAAGTGACTTATTTCCATTGTGGTGGATGTTGTTGTGGCTATTGGAAGTAAGTAGGCAGGGCCCTCTGGGACCCAAGTCTTCTCACTCATGGCTGGTTGGTACGCCATGAAGAGTGCAGATGTCCTGTGTACCATGATACCCTCGTGCTGCACTCTCTGACAGTTACCTTGAAAATAGAGATGGTCGTTGAAAATTAAGATTAAGACACATGTGCATCAGTTGGGTATCTTATTGATGAAATGTTTCACCTACACAGATGGCTTCTTCAGTCATATACAGAGGCATCAGGTGTAATAGTGAAATACAGATGATGTAATCAGTCCATCACTCATTGCGTATCTACTAGTTATGAGTGAGAAGGGTTGGATTCCAGAGAGACCTGCCTTCTTACTTCTACTAGAGGATACCGTCCCCTACAACGTCTTTCAGATCTTCCGCCTCACCTTCGACAGTATTTAAGGCTTCAGCTTCATATTGTTCCAGACCATGGAGCTGAACTCCTCTCCAGGCTGAGGGACTGACCACCTCAAATACTTTTTCTCCAAGGTTCATTACATCGTCTTTATTTCACTACTTCTACTGCCTCTGTATTTGACTGAAGAAGTCTACTGTGTAGGTGAAACGTTTCAACAATAAAGACACCCAACTGTTGCACCTATGTCTTAATATTCAACTTGTCGGTATTTTATATCATTTTCAACATAAAAGCTGAGGTAATCAGTCCCTCACCCTTATTGTTGTTGACGAGGACCGACGATACTCCAGCTATAAGACTGAGGGACTGATTACCTCTTCTTTTGTATATAGTTCTACATTCTTCACATTATGTCCTTGTACTGATAAAGCCACGGGTGGGCGAAACGTCTACAAATAGATACTCAGATGTTGCACATGTGTCTAATTCTTTAACATCAAACCGCAGGACACACCGTCTTGTTGCCAGGAGTCAGCTGGTGTCATCATTGCTGTTCAAACTACCCTCATTAACGACAACGACCAGCCTAACGACCAGTTATGTAATTGCCTCCGTGTCGTTAGTTACTGAGCTCTGTGGTCAAGGCTTTGTTGTGTTTGCCCATTTGTGTTTGATGGGGTCGGGTCGCCGCTTCTGACCCCGCCTTTTACACTTCTTTCACCTGAAGACACACTGAGGGACTGACCACCTCATCTCTACATCAGTTATCTACTCTTTATTTCGACTGAAGAAGCCAATTGAGCAGACGAAACGTCTCAGCAATAAAGACAACAAAACGTCGCGCATTATTTAAGAAGCATAGACAATGTCCTCCCGACACTTACTGTTGTGTTCAAAACAATATAAAATACCGATATATGTTGATGATTAAGTTGCTCAGTTGGGTATCTATTGATGAAACGTTTCACCTACACAGTAGACTTCTTCAGTCAAATACTGAGACAGCAGTGCAGTAGTGAAGATGATGTAATCAGTCCATCAACCTTGGAGAAAAAGTATTTGAGGTGGTCAGTCCCTCAGCCTGGAGAAGAGTTCAGCTCCATGGTCTGGAACGATATCTTTCCAGACCATGGAGCGGTAAGTGGCGCACTGCGCAGTAAGTGGCGCACTGCGCAGTAAGTGGCGCACTGCGAGGTGTTATAGCGTCACAACCTAGAAAGTCCATTAACAATGCTTTTTATAACTCGCAAAAAAAAAAAGATTGTTAATGATGTCACTCTTCTCACTGTTTTACCTCTGAAATAGTGGCAACACCAGCTGGAACAGCAACAACAGCAACAGTAACAATAGCAGCAATACCAGGAACAGCAGCAATAAGAACAGCAGCAGCAGTAACAGCAGCGGCAATAATAATAATAAGTGAACCTTGACACACTGCAGTGTTTACAAACGTGTGATGACTCCCTCACAACCTCCAGCCCCTCCACCCACCTCAGTTATCACTACTACAAGGTGTTTCACCCGCAGGAGGCCCCGAAATGGTACTCCCCCAGTTGTAACTCTCTTGTTTGTATGTCTGTAGTAAACGATAACTCGGGGACTTCTACGAGATAACTCGGGGACTCCTACGAGATAACTAGGGGACTCATACGAGATAACTCGGGGACTCCTACGAGATAACTCGGGACCTCCTACGAGATAACTCGAGACATCCTACGAGATAACTAGGGACCTCCTACGAGATAACTCGAGACATCCTACGAGATAACTAGGGACCTCCTACGAGATAACTCTGTCAGGTAAAAGGACACAAATGCAACTAATGTAACATTTTATTGTAGCAACGTTTCGCTCTCCAGAAGCTTTATCAGCGTCACCAGCCTCCCACCGAGGCTGGTGACGTAAAGAGAAAAACGAAAGGTTTTCCTCTTTTTAGGCCGTTTCCCACCGAGGCAGGGTGACCCGAAAAAGAAGAAACATTTTCATCATCACTCACTCCGGCACTGTCTTGCCAGAGGCGTACCTGTACCACAGTTCAAAAACTGCAGCATATCTCCATCCATCCTTCAGAATGCCGGCACTGTACTTCCCACCTCCAGGACTCAAGTCCTGCTAACCGGTTTCCCTGAACCAATTCATAAATGTTACTTTGTAAATGGTCCAGGTCGGACCGAAACGTCGCCATAAGCTCCTCTCCCCTGTGTACGGGTTATTTATGTATTCCAGTCACGGTATTGTGCCTTTTTCTTCTCTTAAGTGTATAATCCCTCCGGGTTTAGCGCTCCCCATGATAATAATAATAGGTTGTTCTGTAAGCACCTGGCTCCCGGCACTTGACCCGCCTCGTACACACTCATGGCTTACACAGGAAGGATTCTTCTCCGCTTCACCCTGGAGAAAAAACTTACAATGTTATATATTTCCCGTGGTGCCCCAGGCAACTTTTTACACTTCAGGGCGAAACTTTCCCCTAAAGATATCGAGAAAATATAAAATCAGATACGAACACCGGTAAATTTGGCTCCAATTTCTTCACGGTTCTTTTTTTTCATTTTCCCGCCTTTTTTTCCCTCCTTTTTTTCCCCGCTCTTTTTTTTTTTACCCGCCACTTTTTTCGCGCCATATATTTCCTGCCAATGTGTGGTGTATGATGACCAGCACCACGAACCACCACCAGACAGTCACTACCACCACCAGACAGTCGCTACCACCACCAGTTACTACCACCACCAGACAGTCACCACCACCACCAGACAGTCGCTACCACCACCAGTTACTACCACCACCAGACAGTCACTACCACCACCAGACAGTCGCTACCACCACCAGTTACTACCACCACCAGACAGTCACTACCACCACCAGACAGTCGCTACCACCACCAGTTACTACCACCACCAGACAGTCACCACCACCACCAGACAGTCGCTACCACCACCAGTTACTACCACCACCAGACAGTCACTACCACCACCAGACAGTCGCTACCACCACCAGTTACTACCACCACCAGACAGTCACTACCACCACCAGACAGTCGCTACCACCACCAGTTACTACCACCACCAGACAGTCACCACCACCACCAGACAGTCGCTACCACCACCAGTTACTACCACCACCAGACAGTCACTACCACCACCAGACAGTCGCTACCACCACCAGTTACTACCACCACCAGACAGTCACTACCACCACCAGACAGTCGCTACCACCACCAGTTACTACCACCACCAGACAGTCACTACCACCACCAGACAGTCGCTACCACCACCAGTTACTACCACCACCAGACAGTCACTACCACCACCAGACAGTCGCTACCACCACCAGTTACTACCACCACCAGACAGTCACCACCACCACCAGACAGTCGCTACCACCACCAGTTACTACCACCACCAGACAGTCACTACCACCACCAGACAGTCGCACCACCACCACCACCAGACAGTCACACCACCACCAGACAGTCCACACCACCACCAGTACACCACCCCAGACAGTCACCACCACCACCAGACAGTCGCTACCACCACCAGTTACTACCACCACAAGACAGTCACTACCACCACCAGACAGTCACCACCACCGCCAGACAGTCACCACCACCACCAGACAGTCACCACCACCACCACCAGACAGTCACCACCACCACCACCAGACAGTCACCACCACCACCACCAGACAGTCACCACCACCACCACCAGACAGTCACCACCACCGCCAGACAGTCACCACCACCACCAGACAGTCACCACCACCACCAGACAGTCACCACCACCACCAGACAGTCACCACCACCACCAGACAGTCACCACCACCACCAGACAGTCACCACCACCACCACCACCAGACAGTCACCACCATCACCAGACAGTCACCACCACTAGACAGTCACCACCACCACCAGACAGTCACCACCACCACTACCAGACAGTCACCACCACCACCACCAGACAGTCACCACCATCACCAGACAGTCACCACCACCACCAGACAGTCACCACCACCACCACAAGACAGTCACCACCACACCAGACAGTCACCACCACCACCAGACAGTCACCACCACCACCACAAGACAGTCACCACCATCACCAGACAGTCACCACCACCACCAGACAGTCACCACCACCAGTCACCACCACCAGTCACCACCACCACCAGACAGTCACCACCACCAGTCACCACCATCACCAGACAGTCACCACCAGACAGTCACCACCAGACAATCACCACCAGACAGTCACCACCACCAGACAGTCACCACCACCAGACAGTCACCACCAGACAGTCACCACCACCAGACAGTCACCACCACAATTCAACGTGAACGAAACTTTTCCACAAATTTGTAATCGCAAGTAAATATTTCCGTATATTAATTGAACAAAAATTTCTTGGGAATGAATGAAGTAGGAAGGAAGGTGGAGTGGGGGAGTAATAAGGGGTGGAGTGAGGTGTAATGAGGGGTGGAGTGAGGTGCAATGAGGGGTGGAGTGAGGTGTAATGAGGGGTGGAGTGGGGTGTAATGAGGGGTGGAGTGGGGTGTAATGAGGGGTGGAGTGGGGAGTAATAAGGGGTGGAGTGAGGTGTAATGAGGGGTGGAGTGGGGTGTAATGAGGGGTGGAGTGGGGTATGAGGGTGGAGTGGGGTAATGAGGGGTGGAGTGAGGTGTAATGAGGGGTGGAGTGGGGGTAATAAGGGTGGAGTGAGGTGTAATGAGGGGTGGAGTGAGGTGAATGAGGGGTGATTGGGGGTAATGAGGGTGGAGTGGAGTGTAATGAGGGTGGAATGGGGGAGTAATAAGGGGTGGAGTGAGGTGTAATGAGGGTGGAGTGGGGTGTAATGAGGGGTGGAGTGGAGTGTAATGAGGGTGGAGTGGGGTAATGAGGGGTGGAGTGAGGTGTAATGAGGGTGGAGTAGGGGGTAATGAGGGGTGGAGTGGGTGTAATGAGGGGTGGAGTGAGGTGTAATGAGGGGTGGAATGGGGGAGTAATAAGGGGTGGAGTGAGGTGTAATGAGGGGTGGAGTGGGGTGTAATGAGGGGTGGAGTGGGGGGTAATGAGGGGTGGAGTGGGGGTAATGAGGGGTGGAGTGGGGGTAATGAGGGGTGGAGTGAGGTGTAATGAGGGGTGGAGTGGGGAGTATAAGGGGTGGAGTGAGGTGTAATGAGGGGTGGAGTGGGTGTAATGAGGGGTGGAGTGGGGTGTAATGAGGGGTGGAGTGGAGTGTAATGAGGGGTGGAGTGGGGGTAATGAGGGTGGAGTGAGGTGTAATGAGGGGTGGAGTGGGGGTAATGAGGGGTAGAGTGGGAGGTTTAAGGTGGGTGTCGACAGTTCCATTATCATTTATTTACCAACACTTCGGCTTGGTCGATTTTGCTGCTGTGTTGAGGGAGGTGGGAGTGACGGTAGTGTGGGGGAGGTGGGAGTGAGGGTAGTGTGGGGAGGTGGGAGTGACGGTAGTGTGGGGAGGTGGGAGTGACGGTAGTGTGGGTGATGGGGGTGGGAGTGACGGTAGTGTGGGGAGGTGGGAGTGACGGTAGTGTGGGTGATGGGGGTGGGAGTGACGGTAGTGTGGGGAGGTGGGAGTGACGTAGTGTGGGTGATGGGGGTGGGAGTGACGGTAGTGTGGGGAGGTGGGAGTGACGGTAGTGTGGGTGATGGGGGGTGGGAGTGACGGTAGTGTGGGGGAGGTGGGAGTGACGGTAGTGTGGGTGATGGGGAGGTGGGAGTGACGGTAGTGTGGGTGATGGGGAGGTGGGAGGACGGTAGTGTGGGTGATGGGGAAGTGGGAGTGACGGTAGTGTGGGTGATGGGGAGGTGGGAGTGACGGTAGTGTGGGTAATGGGGAGGTGGGAGTGACGGTAGTGTGGGTGATGGGGAGGTGGGAGTGACGGTAGTGTGGGTGATGGGGAAGTGGGAGTGACGGTAGTGTGGGTGATGGGGAGGTGGGAGTGACGATAGTGTGGGTGATGGGGAGGTGGGAGTGACGGTAGTGTGGGTGATGGGTGAAGTGGGAGTGACGGTAGTGTGGGTGATGGGGAGGTGGGAGTGACGGTAGTGTGGGTAATGGGGAGGTGGGAGTGACGGTAATGTGGGTAATGGGGAGGTGGGAGTGACGGTAGTTGGGGTGATTGGGAGGTGGGAATGACGGTAGTGTGGGTGATGGGGAGGTGGGAGTGACGGTAGTGTGGGTGATTGGGAGTTGGGAATGACGGTAGTGTGGGTGATGGGGAGTGACGATAGTGTGGGCGATGTGGGAGTGGAGTTGACAATAAAGTGGAGATGATGGGGCGTGGGGGTGACAGGAAAGTGATGGGGTAGTTGGGGTGTGCAGGGGGGTGAAGGGGAGGCGGGTGACCGCTGGTTTTGGTCAGTTCTGCTTGACCGTTCTTGACATTTACTGAGGGAAAGTTCATCCTCAAATACCACAGACCTTAACACAGAACTTAATATAGAGGACTGATCGTGGACCGGGCCGCGGGGGGCGTTGACCCCCGGAACAACCTCCAGGTAGAACTTAACACAGAACTTAACAAAACATCAACAGAGAATCACAAGAATATGATCAACTTCATGTCTTACATAGCAGCAGCCTACAACTTCTATCAGCATGTCAACAACTTTATATCAACCAACAGCTTACACCATCAAATCCCACAAGCTTTAACGACGCTGATTTAAAGATCGTGACTTTGACAGATACGTCAAGACGCAAGTCTGCTCAAAATGTATTCCTGGGAGAAGAGACGGAAGGAAGTGTGGGTCAGATCTATGCAGATGTGATGGTCATGTTAATGAAAATGGTAGGTCAAGACGGCTCTTGAACAAGAATTCAGGGAAGTTTGGAGATATCAGCAGATCATGAAGTATGAGTCAGGTGTCTGGGTCATTAATGAAGTTCAGCCCACTGGTGGTGTGTTCCCCTTGGCTTGGTTAGGGTAGCCATTGATGGTGTGTTACTCGTGGCTTGGTTAGGGTAGCCATTGATGGTGTGTTACTCGTGGCTTGGTTAGGGTAGCCATTGATGGTGTGTTGCTCTTGGCTTGGTTAGGGTAGCCATTGATGGTGTGTTCCTCTTGGCTTGGTTAGGGTAGCCATTGATGGTGTGTTGCTCTTGGCTTGGTTAGGTAGCCATTGATGGTGTGTTACTCGTGGCTTGGTTAGGGTAGCCATTGATGGTGTGTTACTCGTGGCTTGGTTAGGGTAGCCATTGATGGTGTGTTCCTCTTGGCTTGGTTAGGGTAGCCATTGATGGTGTGTTGCTCTTGGCTTGGTTAGGGTAGCCATTGATGGTGTGTTACTCGTGGCTTGGTTAGGGTAGCCATTGATGGTGTGTTACTCGTGGCTTGGTTAGGGTAGCCATTGATGGTGTGTTACTCGTGGCTTGGTTAGGGTAGCCATTGATGGTGTGTTACTCGTGGCTTGGTTAGGGTAGCCATTGATGGTGTGTTACTCGTGGCTTGGTTAGGGTAGCCATTGATGGTGTGTTACTCGTGGCTTGGTTAGGGTAGCCATTGATGGTGTATTGCTAGTGGCTTGAAGGGGTAGCTGTCCTTCTAACAGCATGTGTGTTAAATATTGTGCTATGCTGAAAGCACTGTGAATTTTGTTAGGTAGTGTCCTGGGTATCAGTCACCGCTGGTTCTGGCTCTGTTGTCCTCTATGGTGATGACTTTGGTATTCTTCCATGCCATAAAGTGTGAATTATTCTCCCTTTGGATGACATGAACATTGTTGATAATATTGATGATTAAGACACATGTGCAACAGTTGGGTATCTTTATTGATGAAATGTTTTGCCTACACCGTAGACTTCTTCAGTCAGATACAGAGACAGTAGTGTAGTAGTGATATGAAGATGATGTAATCAGTCCATCAATTTTAGAGATGTGTCTTAATCATCAACTTGTCGTTATTTTATACCATTTTGAAGATAAATGTTTGTTTTGCAGACTTGTGTCTTTGTTCACAAACTTGTACCAAACTCTATATTGTACAACCTTGGAGTCTTGCAACATCAGGCGTCTGCAACCTACAACACCACAGTCTGCAATTTGCAACGTCATTGTCTGTATCACACAACACCATGGCATGCAACCTGCAACAGCAGCGTGTGTATCCATCCCTAACACAGCCTGCAACTTGCAACACCTCACTCTCGTACCTTCTCCTAATTTAATAGTTTGCAACCAGTGGATATGACGAGAACTTTGTGTCCAGCACGACAGTAATGCACTTGACACCTCTGTCTACTGTCTCCTGGGACACTGTATTTCACTGTCAACCAGTCTGAGGCACTGTACTTCACTGCCAACCAGTCTGAGGCACTGTACTTCACTGTCAACCAGTCTGAGGCACTGTACTTCACTGTCAACCAGTCTGAGGCACTGTACTTCACTGTCAACCAGTCTGAGGCACTGTACTTCACTGTCAACCAGTCTGAGGCACTGTACTTTACTGTCAACCAGTCTGAGGCACTGTACTTCACTGTCAACCAGCCTGAGGCACTGTACTGTACTGTCAACCAGTCTGAGGCACTGTACTTTACTGTCAACCAGTCTGAGGCACTATACTGTACTGTCAACCAGTCTGAGGCACTGTACTTTACTGTCAATCAGTCTGAGGCACTGTACTTTACTGTCAACCAGTCTGAGGCACTGTACTTTACTGTCAACCAGTCTGAGACACTGTACCTTACTGTTTACCAGTCTGAGGCACTGTACTTCACTGTCAACTAGTCTGAGGCACTGTACTTTACTGTCAACCAGTCTGAGGCACTGTACTTCACTGTCAACTAGTCTGAGACACTGTACCTTACTGTTTACCAGTCTGAGGCACTGTACTTCACTGTCAACCAGTCTGAGGCACTGTACTTCACTGTCAAGTAGTCTGAGGCACTGTACTTTACTGTCAACCAGTCTGAGGCACTGTACTTCACTGTCAACTAGTCTGAGACACTGTACTTCACTGTCAACCAGTCTGAGGCACTGTACTTCACTGTCAACCAGTCTGAGGCACTGTACTTCACTGTCAACCAGTCTGAGGCACTGTACTTCACTGTCAACCAGTCTGAGGCACTGTACTTCACTGTCAACCAGTCTGAGGCACTGTACTTCACTGTCAACCAGTCTGAGACACTGTACCTTACTGTATACCAGTCTGAGACACTGTATTTCACTGTCAACCAGTCTGAGGCACTGTACGCCACTGTCAACCAGTCTGAGGCACTGTACTTTACTGTCAACTAGTCTGAGACACTGTACCTTACTGTTTACCAGTCTGAGGCACTGTACTTTACTGCCAACCAGTCTTAGGCACTGTACTTTACTGTCAACTAGTCTGAGACACTGTACCTTACTGTTTACCAGTCTGAGGCACTGTACTTCACTGTCAACCAGTCTGAGGCACTGTACTTCACTGTCAACCAGTCTGAGGCACTGTACTTCAGACATGAGGGTGAGAGAGAGAGAGAAAGAGTTAATTACCTCAATAATTCTAAATGTTACCATAATAGACAGATAACATTCAACACCAATAAGGTCAACCAGACAATAAAGCAACAATAATCTCTTTATTACAAGTCAGTTTTATTAACTGAAATGAGAAACACAAACACCCAGTTATCTTAATTAGTGAAAATCCCTTAATTTAGCCGGATGACACTGTGTATCGCTGGAAATGAAGAGGATTCTAACAGTTTGTAACTGTGGACTGGTGACGTAACTCCACACTCAGGGTTTAGTTATGACGTCCAGTCGGACAGTCACTCAATTTCTGGGATATTAACCACAACAGTTAAAAGTTAAACTTAACTCACACGAAATATGACAGACAAATTAACAGTGTAGTGGTGTTACAACAGGGGTGTTATAGCAGTGGTGTTACAGCAGTGGTGTTACAACAGTGGTGCTACAACAGGGATGTTACAGCAGTGGTGTTACAACAGTGGTGTTACAACAGTGGTGTTACAGCAGGGGTGTTACAACAGTGGTGTTACAACAGTGGTGTTACAGCAGGGGTGATACAATAGGGGTGTTACAACAGGGGTGTTACAGCAGTGGTGTTACAGCAGTGGTGTTACAACAGTGGTGCTACAACAGGGGTGTTACAGCAGGGGTGTTACAGCAGTGGTGTTACAACAGTGGTGTTACAATAGGGGTGTTACAACAGGGGTGTTACAGCAGTGGTGTTACAGCAGTGGTGTTACAACAGTGGTGTTACAACAGAGGTGTTACAGCAGTGTTACAACAGTGGTGTTACAGTAAAATCTAACAGTTAACAGTTGCAAGGTTCAACAGTTACACTTAACAGTTAATAAGTCTTCTAGTTGTTCATTATTTGATTGGACATTTATTTATCGAGTTATGACAACTAACTGGGTTAATGTGACATTAACCAGTCGCAGATTTTACCAGTTTGACTGTCAGGACACTCTTGACAGTCAGTCAGTCAGTCAAGGAACCAGTTGTTTTCGCTGGCAGTTAGTTATCTTGACAGCTATCCAGTCTAGCAGTTAAACAGTCTTAACAGAGTGTAGTATGGAAGATACAGTCTAGACTGTAACACCAGGACAGACAGTATGGAAGATACAGTTTAGACTGTACCGCCAGGACAGACAGTATGGAAGATACAGTCTAGACTGTACCGCCAGGACAGACAGTATGGAAGATACAGTCTAGACTGTACCACTAGGGTAGATAGTATGTATGATACAGGCTAGATTGTACCTCTCTCTCTCTCTCTCTCTCTCTCTCTCTCTCTCTCTCTCTCTCTCTCTCTCTCTCTCTCTCTCTCTCTCTCTCTCTGTCTCTCTCTCTCTCTCTCTGTCTCTCTCTCTGTTCTCTCTCTCTCTCTCTCTCTCTCTCTCTCTCTCTCTCTCTCTCTCTCTCTCTCTCTCTCTCTCTCTCTCTCTCTCTCTCTCTCTCTCAGAGGTAAGGTCAGCGGACAGCACTGAGGGTCATATGGTGAGGTCAGTGACAGGAGACACTGGCTAACATGTACCAGGAAGACCATCACTGCCTGCCAGTGCTTAGAGAACCACGGCGCCTGGATCCTACCTGTAATGACCTCGTTAAGCTAATTACAGGGAGATTAGCAAGTGTTGGGGGTCTTGGGACAACACTTGGGACAAAACTTTGGTCCTTGGGACAACACTTTGGTCCTTGGGACAGCACTTTGGTCCTTGGGACCAACACTTTGGTCCTTATGATCAACACTTTGGTCCTTATGATCAACACTTTGGTCCTTATGATCAACACTTTGGTCCTTATGATCAACACTTTGGTCCTTATGATCAACACTTTGGTCCTTATGATCAACACTTTGGTCCTTATGATCAACACTTTGGTCCTTATGATCAACACTTTGGTCCTTATGATCAACACT
Source organism: Cherax destructor (assembly GCA_009830355.1). Classification (NCBI taxonomy): domain Eukaryota; kingdom Metazoa; phylum Arthropoda; class Malacostraca; order Decapoda; family Parastacidae; genus Cherax; species Cherax destructor. Next base: position 186,138 of record WNWK01001958.1, read on the forward strand.
TTGGTCCTTATGATCAACACTTTGGTCCTTGGAACCAACACTTTGGTCCTTGGGATCAAAACCTGTATTCTCTTGAAGAACAACAACAATAACAAATAAAAACAATAACAAACACAAGAAAAGGAAGGAAGAAAATAAAGATGAGGGAGAGGAAGGAAGAAAATAAAGATGAGGGAGAGGAAGGAAGAAAATAAAGATGAGGGAGAGGAAGGAAGAAAATAAAGAGGATGAAGAGATATACAACTCTAGGTGTATACACACACATGACAACTCACATTAATCATACACAACACAACATACACAACACAACATACACAACACACACAACACAACATACACAACACACACAACACAACATACACACACAACACACACATACACAACATACACAACACAACATACACAACACACACAACACAACATACACAACATACACAACACACACAACACAACATACACAACATACACAACACAACACACACAACACAACATACACAACACACACAACACAACATACACAACATACACAACACAACATACACAACACAACATAACAACACACAACACAACATACACAACATACACAACACAACATACACAACATACACAACACAACATACACAACATACACAACACAACATACAACACACAACACAACATACACAACACACACAACACAACATACACAACACAACATACACAACACAACACACACAACACAACATACACAACACACACAACACAACATACACAACACACACAACACAACATACACAACACACACAACACAACATACACAACACACACATACACAACACAACATACACAACACAACATACACAACACACACAACACACACAACACAACATACACAAAACATACACAACACACACAACACAACATACACAACACAACATACACAACACAACACACACAACACAACATACACAACACAACATACACAACACAACATACACAACACAACATACACAACACAACAATACACAACAAACAAACACAACACACACAACACAACATACACAACACACACAACACAACATACACAACACACACACAACACAACATACACAACACACACAACACAACACAACACACACAACACAACATACACAACACACACAACACAACACACACAACACAACATACACAACACAACATACACAACCACAACATACACAACACAACATACACACACAACAAAAACACAACCATACACAACACACACAACACAACATCACAACACACACAACCAACAACATACAACAACACAACATACACAACACAACAACACAACACAACAACACAACACCACAACACAACACACAACAACACAACAACACACAACACAACATACACAAACACAACAACACAACAACACAACACACAACACACAACACAACAACACACACACAACAACACAACAACACAACAACACAACACAACAACACAACACACACAACACACAACAACAACACAACATACACAACACACAAACACAACAAACACACACAACACAACATACACAACAACACACACAACACAACACAACAACACAACAAAACACACACACACACAAAACAAACAACACAAAACACCCAACTCACAACACAACAACACACACACACAAACAAACAACACACAAAAACCAAACAAACACAACACCAAAACCACACACAAACACCACACACAACACCACACACAACAACACAACACACAACAAACACACTACACAAAACACAACAACCAAAAAAACCAACATACCACAACACACAACCACACACACACAAAATACAACAACAACACACACAACAACACACACACACAACACAACAAACACACACAACACACCACACAACACACACAACACAAACAAAAACAAACAACACAACCAACATAACACACACACAACACAACACAACAAAACACAACAACAAAACACAAAAACACACAAACACAAAACACAACAACACACACAAACACACCAACACAAAAACAACACACAACAAACCACAACACAACACACAACAACACACAACACACAACACAACAACACACACAACAACACAAAACACAACATACAACACAACACAACAACAACACAACAAACAACACAACAACAACACTACACAACACACACAACACAAACACAACACACTACACAACACACACCAACACAACATACACAACACAACCCAACACAACAACACAACACAACAACACAACACATAACTACACAACACACACAACACAACATACACAACACACACAACACAACATACACAACACACAACACAACACACACACACAACACACAACACAACAACACAACACACACAAACACAACAACAACACACACACAACAACACACAACACAACACAACACACACACACACAACAACAACACCACAACACACAAACACAACACACTACAAACACACACATACACAACACACACAACACAACATACAACACACACAACAACACAACAACACACACAACACAACACACAACACAAACACAACACAACATACACAACACACACAACCACAACAACACACACACAACACACACACAACACACACAACAACAAAACAACATACCACACACACACACAACACACACAACACAACACAACAACACAACACACACAACACACACAACACAACAACACAACACACACAACACAACATACACAACACACACAACACACAACACAACACACAACAACACACACACAACAAACACACACACACACAACATACACAACACACACAACTACACAACACACAACACACAACACAACAAACACACACACAACACACACACACAAATACAACACACACACACAACATACACAACAACAACACAACAACACAACACAACACAACAACACACACACAACACAACACACACAAACACAACAACACACACAACAAACAACACAACACACACAACACAACACACAACAACACAACAACACAAACAACAACACAACACACAACACAACACACAAACACACATACACAACAACACAACACACACACACACACCACACACAACAAACACACACACAACACAACAAACAACACAACAACAAACACACACAACACAACTCACACCACAAATAACAACATCTAACAAACTATAAAACCCACAAACACACTTACACAGAACACACACCAACACACAAACACACACAAAAACACACATCACAACAACACACCACACACACATAACCACATACACATACAACAACACACAAATAACAAAACACACAACAACACAACACACAAACACAACATCACAAACACACACAACAACACAACACAACATACACAAACAACATACACAACACACACAACCAACAACACAACACACACAACACAACATCACAACACACACAACTACAACACACACAACACACACATACACAACATACACAACACTACACAACACAACACACAACACAACAAACACACACAACACAACATACACAACATACACAACACACACAACACAACATACACAACACACACAACACACACAACACACACAACACAACATACACAACATACACAACACACACAACACAACATACACAACATAACACAACACACACAACACACACAACACACACAACACCACACAACACAACACACACATCACAACACACAGCACAACACACACAACACAACACACACAACACAACACAACACACACATCACAACACACAGCACAACACACACAACACAACACACACAACACAACACAAACATCAAAGAATCACCTCAACATCTCACGAAGTTCATTTTATTTCACATTTTTAATAAGAATTCTTCTCTGGGAACCTGACATTTAATTTCACGCATCTCTTCTAACTTTTGCAGTTATAACAACTATAACAATTATAACAATTTATAACAATAATTACAATAACTACAGAAAAAAGGTCTTAAGTCTGTCGTAGTTTTTTTTTTCTTTTAAGCTCGAAAAAAATGGTAATTATGTAGATTATTTCCTCATTTATTTAAGACAATTTATATCAGCTTGGTAGTTGATACCGACCAATTAACAGGTGGGCAAACACTAGCACATATTTATTAGACGACGTTTCGATCCTGGGTCCTTGATCACGTTTCGATCCTTGGTCCTTGATCACGTTTCGGTCCTGGGTCCTTGATCACTTCTAACATACACAGGTTAAAATGACAGTGTGTGAATAAATGGTTTAGGAAAGTGACAAGTTGATAAATGAGACACATGTACAACGTTTGGGAATCTTCAGTCTGGGAACGTTTCTCAAGCCAGTGGCTTCTTCAGTCCAGTGTTGAGAAAGGTGGAAGATGAGGAGGAGTTTGAGATAATCAGTCCCTCAGTCTGGAGTCGATGTGTTCACTCCATCAATCTTGAGGGACTGATTACCTCAAACTCCTCCTCATCTTCCACCTTTCTCTACACTGGACTGAAGAAGCCACTGGTGGGCGAAACGTTTCCAGAATAAAGATTCCTAAATGTTGCACCAGTGTCTCATTTATCAACAAGACAGTATATACAGGCAGAGAGTGAGGTGTGAGTGACGCATGGTGACCTGGAGTGAGGTGTGAGTGACGCATGGTGACCTGGAGTGAGGTGTGAGTGACGCATGGTGACCTGGAGTGAGGTGTGAGTGACGCATGGTGACCTGGAGTGAGGTGTGAGTGACGCATGGTGACCTGGAGTGAGGTGTGAGTGACGCATGGTGACCTGGAGTGAGGTGTGAGTGACGCATGGTGACCTGGAGTGAGTGTGAGTGACGCATGGTGACCTGGAGTAGGTGTGAGTGACGCATGGTGACCTGGAGTGAGGTGTGAGTGACGCATGGTGACCTGGAGTGAGGTGTGAGTGACGCATGGTGACCTGGAGTGAGGTGTGAGTGACCATGGTGACCTGGAGTGAGGTGTGAGTGACGCATGGTGACCTGGAGTGAGGTGTGAGTGACAGCTATGGTGACCTGGAGTGAGGTGTGAGTGACGCATGGTGACCTGGAGTGAGGTGTGAGTGACGCATGGTGACCTGGAGTGAGGTGTGAGTGACGCATGGTGACCTGGAGTGAGGTGTGAGTGACGCATGGTGACCTGGAGTGAGGTGTGGTGACGCATGGTGACCTGGAGTGAGGTGTGAGTGACGCATGGTGACCTGGAGTGAGGTGTGAGTGAGCATGGTGACCTGGAGTGAGGTGTGAGTGACGCATGGTGACCTGGAGTGAGGTGTGAGTGACGCATGGTGACCTGGAGTGAGGTGTGAGTGAGCATGGTGACCTGGAGTGAGGTGTGAGTGACGCATGGTGACCTGGAGTGAGGTGTGAGTGACGCATGGTGACCTGGAGTGAGGTGTGAGTGACGCATGGTGACCTGGAGTGAGGTGTGAGTGACGCATGGTGACCTGGAGTGAGGTGTGAGTGACGCATGGTGACCTGGAGTGAGATGTGAGTGACGCATGGTGACCTGGAGTGAGGTGTGAGTGACGCATGGTGACCTGTAGTGAGGTGTGAGTGACGCATGGTGACCTGGAGTGAGGTGTGAGTGACGGATGGTGACCTGTAGTGAGGTGTGAGTGACGCATGGTGACCTGTAGTGAGGTGTGAGTGACGCATGGTGACCTGGAGTGAGGTGTGAGTGACGCATGGTGACCTGGGTGAGGTGTGAGTGACGCATGGTGACCTGGAGTGAGGTGTGAGTGACATGGTGACCTGGAGTGAGGTGTGGTGACGCATGGTGACCTGTAGTGAGGTGTGAGTGACGCATGGTGACCTGGAGTGAGGTGTGAGTGACGCATGGTGACCTGTAGTGAGGTGTGAGTGACGCATGGTGACCTGTAGTGAGGTGTGGTGACATGGTGACCTGTAGTGAGGTGTGAGTGACGCATGGTGAATAAGGGGAATGAGCGAGGTGCGGATGTGGTAGAGGTAAAACTCAATGCACAGTTTCAGGAATAAGTATGGTCGAGTCTAAGGGGCCAGGAAGCAATAATATTGGCGATTATATTCTGTGGACAGGAGCTGAGACTCGACTCTCTCTCACACACACACACACACACACACAGAGGAGCTGTTACTCGACCCCTGCAACCTCAACTAGGTGAGTACACACACACAGTTACATGTGATACATATCTACGTTTTCTTCCTTCAAGTCTGTGAGCTGAAGGAAGTAAATTTGCAGCGGGCAAATTCTCTCTTTACTGCAAATCTGAGGTGAAGGTGGAAGTTGTGGAGCCTCTTCCGTGTGAGTTACAAGAGCAGTGGCCTGGCTGTGAAGCACTCACTACACTCACTAAATTCTTACTCCACTCCTAAGATTTACTAAGCTCACTAATTTACTCTTGTGTTTTGTATACTGTGTTCCAGAGAGGGAACACAGAAACAAGGGGACACAACTGGAAGCTGAAGACTCAGATGAGTCAAAGGGATGTTAGGAAGTATTTCTTCAGTCATAGAGTTGTCAGGAAATGGAATAGTCTGGAAAGTGATGTAGTGGAGGCAGGATCCATACATAGCTTTAAGAAGAGGTTTGACGTTGGAAAAGTTCAGATTCATGAAGGATATAGGAAAGCACTGGTTTGGTAATAGAGTTGTGGATGAGTGGAACAAACTCCCGAGTACCGTCATAGAAGCTAAGACGTTGTGTAGTTTTAAAAATAGGTTGGATAAATACATGAGTGGGTGTGGGTGGGTGAGTTGGATCTGACTAGCTTGTGCTACTAGGTCTTATGCCGTGCTCCTTCCTTAAGTAGAAATGACCTGACTAGTGGGTCATTGGTCTAAGCCGGGGAGTGACATGGACCTGCCTCGCATGGGTTAGTAGGCCTGCTGCAGTGTTCCTTATTTCTTATGCTCTTATGTTCTATTAGCGACAGTGAAGTGGCGGGGCCAGGAACTGTGAATCGACCCCTGCAACCACAATTAGGTGAGCACAACTAGGTGAGTATACACACACACACACATACCACGACACTGTACACCGTGTACGTCAGGCCCATACTGAAGAATACAACACCAGTATGGAACCCACACTTGGTCAAGCATGTTAAGAAATTGGATAAAGTGCACATTATACATGACGTAAGTTAGGCCTATTACTGTGTACGCAGCACCAACGCAGAGCCTACACATTCTCCCTACCTAGAGAGTGTTTCGGGGGTGAACGCCCCCGCGGCCCGGTCTATGGCCAGGCCTCATCGTGGATCAGCTGGCCGCACCCAATCCAACGTATGAACCACAGCCCGGCTGGTCAGGTACTGACTTTAGGTATCTGTCCATTTTCCTCTTGAAGACAGCCAGGGACCTCTTACACTTATTGTGTTGTCTCTTAGTGGACTCATGGCACTTTTTTGCATTGGGGGGATGTTGCATCGCCTACCAAGTCTTTTAAAAGATTTTGTAGGGAGTGCTTTCTGTGTGCAAATTTGAAACAAGTCCCTCTATGATTTTCCAGGTGTAAATTATGATATAGCTTTCTCACCTGCATTCCAAGCAGTATAGGTCAAGGGGCTTTAAACGGTCCCAGTAATTGAGGTGTTTGACTGTACGTATATGTACAGTGACGTGTAGTGAAAGTTCTGTATATTCTTCAGATCTGCAATTTCACCTGCCTTGAAAAGGGCCGTTAGTGTACAGCAATATTCCAGCCTAGAGAGAACGAGTGACTTTAAGAGAATCATCATTGACTTGGCTTTCCTTGTTTTAAATGTTCTTATTATCCATCCTGTCATTTTTCCTATCAGATTTGGAAATGACATTGTTGTGCAAAATATATAAATGATCCAAAGGTTTGCATCAAGACTTGTCCCAGAGGAAAGAATATTGTGATACGTGGAACTAACACTGTAACAACTAACACTGTAACAACTAACACTGTAACAACTAACACTATAACAACTAACACTAACAACTAACACTGTAACAACTAACACTGTAACAACTAACACTGTAACAACTAACACTAACAACTAACACTGTAACAACTAACACTGTAACAACTAACACTATAACAACTAACACTGTAACAACTAACACTGTAACAACTAACACTGTAACAACTAACACTGTAACAACTAACACTATAACAACTAACACTATAACAACAACAGTATAACAACTAACACTGTAACAACTAACACTATAACAACTAACACTATAACAACTAACAACATAGCATAAAAGTCAGTAATATAACAACCATCACTTAACATCCCACCACTGGACAAAAAATTAACCCCAAAATAAATCTATCAGAAATAAATCCACAATATTCACCACGATTAAAATACTCCAAAGATTTTTTTCCTTTAAACCACAACAACAAATCAGAATGAAACCACATTATAGATACACACCCATACATACATATATATATATATATATATATATATATATATATATATATATATATATATATATATATATATATATATATATATATATATATATATATAAAGGCTTGTATCTCTCGTGACACCTTGAAGGGGTTGCTTGTGAAGGGCTCTTCATCCTAGGAATTGGAGTCGCTCTAACCTTCCTCGGGATGCAACTTGACTGCCTCACATTCCTCAGGCGCTGTGTCACCCCTACGGGTTTATTGCTTCCCATGAACACAGCGATTAAAATAAAAAACATGGTAAATTCTCTCTAGAAATACACCCACACACACATATTATTATTATTATTATTATTATTATTATTATTATTATTATTATTATTATTATTATTTAAAGTCGTAGGGCTCTGTATCCAGTGTCTGTGGAACGGGAGGTAATCAGCTTTGATCCAAGGGATTGGACCTTACCATTACTACTACTACTAATAATAATAGTAGTAATAATTCTTAAAGAAGTGGTAAACCCGCATGGGCGAAACAGACCTTGGAGAGCAGCTTCGAGGGGTGAAAGTGAGGCCAGAGGCTGTGAGGGGGAGTGAAGTAAGAGTCTCTGAGGAAGGTGACAGCAAGGAGCAGCTGAGAGTAAGGTCCTCACCGCACGCTTGCTCTAGGCACACTGCTCCAGCAGCAGCTGCAGCAGTATATATTGCAGCCTCTGCCCAGTGTGTTGTTTCCGTGTTTAATTTGTCAATCCAGGGCCCAGGATCCCTTTACTTTGTCAATCCAGGGCCCAGGATCCCTTTACTTTGTCAATCCAGGGCCCAGGATCCCTTTACTTTGTCAATCCAGGGCCCAGGATCCCTTTACTTTGTCAATCCAGGGCCCAGGATCCCTTTACTTTGTCAATCCAGGGCCCAGGATCCTTACTTTGTCAATCCAGGGCCCAGGATCCCTTTACTTTGTCAATCCAGGGCCCAGGATCCCTTTACTTTGTCAATCCAGGGCCCAGGATCCCTTTACTTTGTCAATCCAGGGCCCAGTATCCCTTTACTTTGTCAATCCAGGGCCCAGGATCCCTTTACTTTGTCAATCCAGGGCCCAGGATCCCTTTACTTTGTCAATCCAGGGCCCAGTATCCCTTTACTTTGTCAATCCAGGGCCCAGGATCCCTTTACTTTGTCAATCCAGGGCCCAGGATCCCTTTACTTTGTCAATCCAGGGCCCAGGATCCCTTTACTTTGTCAATTCAGGGCCCAGGATCCCTTTACTTTGTCAATTCAGGGCCCAGGATCCCTTTACTTTGTCAATTCAGGGCCCAGGATCCCTTTACTTTGTCAATTCAGGGCCCCGGATCCCTTTACTTTTTGGGTTCAAGAAGATGACAGACTTGCGAGATCACTGCCTTGATGATGGTTAATGTTGTCACTGGTGGGAACCATAAAAACTGATAGGAAGGGAAGCATGGGTGAGAGAGAGAGAAACAGAGACAGGCAAAGTGTGTATGTGTGTGTGTGTGTGTGTGTGTGTGTGTGTGTGTATTCACCTAGTTGTGGTTGCAGGGGTCGATTCATAGCTCCTGTGTGTGTGTATGTGTGAACTCACTTATTTGTGATTGCAAGGGTCGATACTCAGCTCCTGGGTTATTTTTTTTCCTGTGGTGGAATGTTAAGTGATGGTTGTTATATTACTGACTTTTATGTTATGTTGTGTGTGTGTGTGTTAAGGTGTGTGTGTGTGTGTACACAGGTAAGGAAACAAACAAGGGAAGGTAAGCAGTAAAATACAACAAGAGTCTTCGTTGTACAGCACGTGAATACAATGTTGTATAAAGGTAGGGGTCACTCTCACGTCTCAGGTGATGCTGAAGGTAACTGAACCTGTGTAGCTGACCTGTGCTAATGACCTTACTAAACACGGCTAAATGACCCGGGCAAGACCACAACTCACATATGCAAATGACCTTACCAGAGGAGGTAACTGACCCCAGGCAAGACCACAACTCACATATGCAAATGACCTTACCAAAGGAGGTAACTGACCCCAGGCAAAGAGTTGGAACTGATCCAAAGGGAAGAGAAGTCAAAGATCTGAGTTCTCTTTACATCCGGGATCTCCTTGATAAGATTAGAAGAACAATAAAAAGTTTTAATCCTGAAATTGGAACTGATATTTTTGGATTTCGGAGATGTGGAATTGAGAGGTGGTAGGTGGCAGTGGGTAGAGGAGGGAGGGGGAAGGGATGGAGGAGGGAGGGGGAAGGGATGGAGGAGGGAGGGGGAAGGGATGGAGGAGGGAGGGGGATAGGGGTAGGAATGGAGGGGGGAAGAAGGGTAGGGATGGAGGGGGTCTTGTCAAACTCTGTACTGGTTAATGAGCGTGATAATACACAAACGAAAGACAGACGAGGAATATAAATCAGTGGAGAAGCATGGACCAGTAGGCCTTCTGTAGTGCTCCTCATTCTTTCTTATGTTCTTATATTACACCACGTCTTCAGTGGGAATTATTATGTTTCCGGAGCAATGAGAGGGAATAGGGAATGGGAGGGATGGGTAGTAATCATGAGAGAATAGCTTCGGTTATAAGGATCAAGCACTCTTCACTCTCATCAAGGCGCCACCCTGAGAAGTTAACCAGTAGTTCTCGGTCCACTCTTCCTCAATATATATTTTTCACCATATCCTTCCTTATTATTGCTCAGTTATTAGGAAAAGGAGGCCATTGTAACTACATTGTCATCTTAAAACAGTGGTACTCTAGTGGGGCCTGACGACACTCACGTTAAACTAGAACAAAAATCCAATCCATTAATGTGTTGGTGCAATTGTAGCCACAAGCTTGCTGTTGTTGTCCTTGTCTCGACTCTCACCTTTTTCGACCTCGAACTTTCACCTTTCGTGTTCTAAAGTTGAGGGATTGGTCGTGGCCCCTACTCTATGGCTGAACCTAAGTACTTTATTAAGTTTAACGGCAAGTCTTAGCTTTCTTTAATGATAAAAAAAAATACCCACCATCAGCATGTACTGGAATAACCAGACTAGATGTTCAAGTATACAATACCAAAAGATGAAAATTAGACACATGTGCAACATCTGGGTATCTTTATTGTAGACCCAGATGTCGCACATGTGTCTAATTTTCAACGAGACTTGGGTAAGAGACACTGAAGAAATGGCAGTGTAAAGTTTAGTTCCTTCAGCCTCTCCTCATGGTGCATTCCTCTCAGTTCTTGAACAAGTCTGGTTACAAAACTTTTAATCTTTTTCAAGTTCCTGTACGTGCTTGACCAGGTGGGGGCTCCACACTGGAGCTGCGCCCTCGGTGACTGGCCCCAACACATTACGTATAAAACAATTATGGAAGATTCTTTGTTGACGGTCGTAAATATTTTTCTGAGGGATGCTAGTCTTGCATATGTTATGTTATATGGTTTTATGTATACTTCCAGTGATGTGTTTGGAATGATGTTAATCTTGTAATAATAATGTTAATAAGCATGACTTTAACCTTCACATTCTTTGTATGTTAATGTTTTGCAGCTTCTCAATTCCTAGGTTGTACTCCGTGTCTGGTCTCTTCCCAGTCCTCGTGATTTTGCATTTCACTGGAATTAGTTCCAGCAACTACATATTGAATCAAGTCTGCAACGTGCAACAGGTCTCCCTGCAACCTGTCCAGGTCTTATTCCTATCAGTTTCCCATCATTAGCAAATATTGACACAGAATAGATCTCTTCTAGTCAGTCGTTGATAGATATTAAGAATATAAGTGGTCCCAGTACTAATCACTGTGGGACCCCACTCGTTAATCTCTCCCATTCTGATGTCTCACCCTTATATACTGTTATTCTGGTTTCTTTCAGGTATTTCCTGATCCATAGGGGCATTTAGTTTTGCGTTAATATATGTGAGTGTTTCTGGGTAAATCTCTGGAGCACTCTTGTAGTCTATAAGTTACTGATCTCTGGAGTAACCTATGAAATACACTCTTGTAGTCTATAAGTTACTGATCTCTGGAGTAACCTATGAAATACACTCTTGTAGTCTATAAGTTACTGATCTCTGGAGTAACCTATGAAATACACTCTTGTAGTCTATAAGTTACTGATCTCTGGAGTAACCTATGAAATACATTCTTGTAGTCCATAAATTATAGTTTTTCTTCTTTTACTTCTATGATTGTATCGTCAATTTCCAGTGAGTTCTATGACAGGATTTTCCCATCCCTCAATCCATACAATGTTGTCATTGATAAATATTTTCCTCACGCGAGGGACTAAGGTCCTTCTTACTGTCTTCAAGACTTTTGATAATAACGTATATATTGTATTTCCTGGCCGTCTCCTTTCTTCACATGGCCTCCCAGTTTTGTTTGTGTACTCACTTGGTTGTGATTAGGAGGGTCGAGTCTCCGGTCCTCGCCTCGCTTCTCAGATGCTCACAGACGGTCAAAATATATTCGTCACTCTGTGGACCTCTAATAGTTACTTTTAAAATTAAAATTTTGCGGTGGTTAAAAGAGTGAAAAAAAAAGGAGTCAGCTTAGATAAACTAATTCTCACTTATGAAATCTTCGATGATCTCTCTTGATGAAATTAGACATATGTACAACATCTGCGTCTCTTTATTGTAGACGTAGCTTTATCATTATTATTGGAAGACAATAGAACTGTATAGAGAAGATGAAGTAATCAGTCCCTCAACATTGTAGTTGAAGAGACTGAAGAGTCTGAAGCGCAGTCCTGTGCTTCAGAATCTTCAAGGCTGACGGACTGATTATACAATCTTTTGTATATAGTTCTACAATCTTCCCATTATGTCCTTGTATTGATAAAGCCACTGGTGGGCGAAACGTCTACAATAAAGACACCCAGATGTTGCACATGTGTCTAATTCTTCATCTTGTCAATATTGTATACCATACATGTAGAAAATAATCTCTCTTAACCCCCTTACTTCCTCCTCCCAGATGAAAACATCCGTCCATTTCATATTTCAGTATTACACATCCAAACACACGAACTCCAGCCCCACACACACACACACCCACCCACACACACACACACACACACACACACACACACACACACTCACTCTCACACTCGCGTGATCTCCGGAGATTGCAACAAAATATTTGCGTGACAGCGAGAGAGCGAGGTATGCTTCACTGCCCATATGATCATAAAGAATGTCTGATGCAGAGAGACAACACGAAAGGGAAGAGCGATTCCTCAAGATGGGTTTAGGATGTGTGTGTGTGTGTGTGTGTGTGTGTGTGTGTGTGTGTGTGTGTGTGTGTGTGTGTGTGTGAGGAACATACAGTAGGAGCTTCAGTGTAATGTGATCTTTAGTGACTATTGTAGAAGGATCAGCTACAGTCTGGCTAACTCTATATCTAGATAGCTGAGAAAGAGAAAGATTTCTCCTGCCTAAACTTCTACCATTACTATCACCACCACTACTGTAGACTAATATTGCTAAATATATCAGCATGCGTGCTGGGTAACAGCATCTGATGTACCTGAGTTGAACGACTATCTAAGTGGTCCAACTATCACCACCACTATGTGGTCCGTGGGTCGACATTATGTGGACCACAAACACACAGACGACAATGCATTTCTATTAATGAGATTAATTAATGTCTCTGATAACAGTCTTCACTTGTTTACACTAAGTCGATGTTAAATTAATGGGAAGGTAGTATAATAATAATAATAATAATAATAATAATAATAATCTTTATTTCACGTATGTACAACTAGACATAGTGCATCAGTAACATACTATATGAAGCTCTGGTTATCAGAAATTTCAGGCAGCACAAGAGGTGTATCTTGTCCCCCAGGATACGACCAACGCCAGTCGACTAACACCCAGGTACCTACTTACTGCTAGGTGAACGGGGACACCAGGTGTAAGTAAACACCCCTAATGTTTCCATTCGTACCGGGGATGGAACCACGGACAGTCAGTGTGTGAACTGAGTGCGCTACCAACCGAGCGACAGTTGTGGAATGACTTGTATCCCTTTGTTATTATTGTGAAACATGTTAGTTTCCAGTCGTGAGTCATTGCTATTTTGGAAAGGTTTGTTAAATATTTACATGAAATAATGGTTAATTTTGAATCTGCATTTTTTTACAGTTCTATCGGGCAGTTTATAATAATGTTGGTAGAACTGCCGACAATACGTTAAGTAAAAGGACACAAGTACAGCTAATGCCACATTAGTTGCACTTGTGTCCATGTACGTAACATCGGGCAGTTTGTTTAGTCTGCTTTTAGTGTCAGTTTGTCTGGGTGTTTCAACGTGTCAAGGCTTCTTTCTACTTTCGCTGATAATTCGTCAGAGTCTCGCTCCTGGAAATGTATTTTGCTGTCTGGTGTGTTTGTATCGTGTTCAGCTGTAGCTACACGGCTGAAGGCTGTGTGCAGTGTTGAAGCACTTTTGTTTTGCAACTTGTTATTTTGCCGTTGTTATTCTGCCTTTGCCGCTTGTTAAAACCTTGGAAACAATATTTCTATCAGAGTTGTACCCAGAAGCTCGATAAATAGAAAAGAGTTAAAGAGGAAAGAGTACTCAAGTGGATCATGGAATACCTGAGAGGCGGGCAGAGAGAGTAACAATTACAGAGAAAGAGGTAACGCGTGGCGTGTCGCAAGATTCAGTACTGGGTCCCTTGTTGTTTCTTATTTACCTTACCGAGACGGTCTGACTGGTGGACTTGAATCATGTGTCTGTGTTTGCTGATAATGTAAAAGTGATCAGAAAGACTTCAGTGTTACCTAAACAGACGAAGAATTCTGCCAGACAAGGCTTTTAAAATTCAACTCGAGGATATGCAGGGTAACGATAATCAGAGAGAAAGGTTTTGATAGTTGAATAAGTTATGGTGGTAATGAACTATTTATATTTATATCTGGTTACAATCGTAATGAGCAAGACGACAAATTTACGACCACAGATACACATAAACCAAATCATTTTGGCAGAGTAGGAAAGTCTGACAATTCTTTTAATAATATTCAGGGATATAGACAAATAGTCATTTAGAATATTTTACACAGTATATACAAGCCCCAGCATGTAGCACGCAGCACCAGCATGTAGCACGCAGCACCAGCATGTAGCACACAGCCCCAGCATGTAACACACAGCACCAGCATGTAGCACGCAGCACCAGCATGTAGCACGCAGCACCAGCATGTAGCACAGCAGCACCAGCATGTAGCACACAGCCCCAGCATGGCTAGCACACAGCACCAGCATGTAGCACCAGCACCAGCATGTAGCACGCAGCACCAGCATGTAGCACACAGCACCAGCATGTAGCACACAGCACCAGCATGTAGCACACAGCCCCAGCATGTAGCACACAGCACCAGCATGTAGCACACAGCACCAGCATGTAGCACACAGCCCCAGCATGTAGCACACAGCACCAGCATGTAGCACACAGCCCCAGCATGTAACAAACAGCACCAGCATGTAGCACACAGCACCAGCATGTAACACACAGCACCAGCATGTAGCACACAGCACCAGCATGTAGCACACAACACCAGCATGTAGCACACAGCACCAGCATGTAACACCAGCACCAGCATGTAACACACAACACCAGCATGTAAAAAAAAAAAAAAAAAAAAAAAAAAAAAAAAAAAAAAAAAAATTTTTTTTTTTTAACACACAACACCAGCATGTAACACACAGCACCAGCATGTAAACACAGCCCCAGCATGTAACACACAACACCAGCATGTAGCACACAGCCCCAGCATGTAGCACACAGCCCCAGCATGTAACACACAGCACCAGCATGTAACACACAGCACCAGCATGTAACACACAGCACCAGCATGTAGCACACAGCCCCAGCATGTAACACACAGCACCAGCATGTAACACACAACACCAGCATGTAACACACAGCACCAGCATGTAACACACAGCACCAGCATGTAACACACAACACCAGCATGTAACACACAGCCCCAGCATGTAACACACAGCACCAGCATGTAACACACAAGCACCAGCATGTAACACACAGCACCAGCATGTAACACACAGCACCAGCATGTAACACACAACACCAGCATGTAACACACAGCACCAGCATGTAACACACAGCACCAGCATGTAACACACAGCACCAGCATGTAACACACAGCACCAGCATGTAACACACAGCACCAGCATGTAACACACAGCACCAGCATGTAACACACAGCACCAGCATGTAGCACACAGCCCCAGCATGTAACACACAGCCCCAGCATGTAACACACAGCCCAGCATGTAACACACAGCACCAGCATGTAGCACACAGCACCAGCATGTAACACACAGCACCAGCATGTAGCACACAGCACCAGCATGTAACACACAGCACCAGCATGTAACACACAGCACCAGCATGTAACACACAGCACCAGCATGTAGCACACAGCACCAGCATGTAACACACACACCAGCATGTACACACAGCACCAGCATGTAACACACAGCACCAGCATGTAACACACAGCACCAGCATGTAGCACACAGCACCAGCATGTAACACACAGCACCAGCATGTAACACACAGCACCAGCATGTAACACACAGCACCAGCATGTAGCACACAGCACCAGCATGTAGCACACAGCACCAGCATGTACACACAGCACCAGCATGTAACACACAGCACCAGCATGTAACACACAGCACCAGCATGTAACACAGCCCAGCATGTAACACACAGCACCAGCATGTAACACACAACACCAGCATGTAACACACAGCACCAGCATGTAACACACAGCACCAGCATGTAACACACAGCACCAGCATGTAACACACAGCACCAGCATGTACACACAGCACCAGCATGTACACACAGCCCCAGCATGTAACACACAGCACCAGCATGTAACACACAACACCAGCATGTAGCACACAGCACCAGCATGTAACACACAACACCAGCATGTAACACACACACCAGCATGTAACACACAGCCCCAGCATGTAACACACAGCCCCAGCATGTAACACACAACACCAGCATGTAACACCAGCACCAGCATGTACACACAGCACCAGCATGTAACACACACACCAGCATGTAACACACAGCCCAGCATGTAACACACACACCAGCATGTAACACACAGCACCAGCATGTAACACACAGCACCAGCATGTAACACACAGCACCAGCATGTAGCACACAGCCCAGCATGTAACACACAGCACCAGCATGTAACACACAGCCCAGCATGTAACACACAGCCCAGCATGTAACACACACCCAGCATGTACACACACACCAGCATGTAGCACACAGCACCAGCATGTAACACACAACACCAGCATGTAGCACACAGCACCAGCATGTAACACACAGCACCAGCATGTAACAACAGCCCCAGCATGTAACACAGCCCCAGCATGTAACACACAGCCCAGCATGTAACACACAACACCAGCATGTAGCACACAGCACCAGCATGTAACACACACACCAGCATGTAGCACACAGCACCAGCATGTAGCACACAGCACCAGCATGTAACACACACACCAGCATGTAACACAGCACCAGCATGTAGCACACAGCCCAGCATGTAACACACAGCACCAGCATGTAACACACAGCACCAGCATGTAGCACACAGCCCAGCATGTAACACACAGCACAGCAGCATGTACACACAGCCCCAGCATGTAACACACAGCCCAGCATGTAACACACAACACCAGCATGTACACACAGCACCAGCATGTACACACAGCCCCAGCATGTAACACAAGCACCAGCATGTAAGCACACAGCCACCAGCATGTAACACACAGCACCAGCATGTAACACACAGCCCAGCATGTAACACACAGCCCAGCATGTAACACACAGCCCCAGCATGTAACACACAGCCCCAGCATGTAACACAGCCCCAGCATGTACAACAGCCCCAGCATGTAGCACACAGCACCAGCATGTAACACACAGCACCAGCATGTAACACACAGCCCAGCATGTAACACACAGCCCCAGCATGTACACACAGCCCCAGCATACACACAGCCCCAGCATGTAACACACAGCCCCAGCATGTACACACAGCCCCAGCATGTAACACACAGCCCAGCATGTAACACACAGCCCAGCATGTAGCACACAGCACCAGCATGTAGCACACAGCCCCAGCATGTAACACACAGCACCAGCATGTAACACACAGCCCAGCATGTACACACAGCCCAGCATGTAGCACACAGCACCAGCATGTACACACAGCACCAGCATGTAACACACAGCACCAGCATGTAACACACAGCACCAGCATGTAGCACACAGCCCCAGCATGTACACACAGCCCAGCATGTACACACAGCCCAGCATGTAACACACAGCACCAGCATGTAACACACAGCCCAGCATGTAACACACAGCACCAGCATGTAACACACAGCACCAGCATGTACACACAGCCCAGCATGTACACACAGCACCAGCATGTAACACACAGCACCAGCATGTAGCACACACCCAGCATGTACACACAGCACCAGCATGTAACACACAGCACCAGCATGTAGCACACAGCACCAGCATGTAGCACACAGCACCAGCATGTAACACACAGCACCAGCATGTAGCACACAGCACCAGCATGTAAAAGCACACAGCACCAGCATGTACACACAGCACCAGCATGTAACACACAGCCCCAGCATGTAACACACAGCACCAGCATGTAGCACACAGCACCAGCAGTGAAGCAGCATACACAGCACCAGCATGTAACACACAGCCCCAGCATGTAGCACACAGCACCAGCATGTAACACACAGCCCAGCATGTACACACAGCACCAGCATGTAACACACAGCCCCAGCATGTAACACACAGCCCAGCATGTAACACACACCACCAGCATGTACACACAGCACCAGCATGTAGCACACAGCCCAGCATGTAACACACAGCACCAGCATGTACACACAGCACCAGCATGTAACACACAGCCCAGCATGTAACACACAGCACCAGCATGTAACACACAGCACTCAGCATGTAACACACAGCACCAGCATGTAACACAGCACCAGCATGTAACACACAGCCCCAGCATGTACACACAGCACCAGCTTACACACAGCCCCATGTAACACACAGCCCCAGCATGTAACACACAGCCCAGCATGTAACACAGCCCAGCATGTAACACACAGCACCAGCATGTAACACACAGCACCAGCATGTAGCATGCACAGCACCAGCATGTAGACACACACCAGCATGTACACACAGCCCAGCATGTAGCACACAGCACCAGCATGTAGCACACAGCACCAGCATGTAACACACAGCACCAGCATGTAGCACACAGCCCCAGCATGTAGCACACAGCACCAGCATGTAACACACAGCACCAGCATGTAACACACAGCACCAGCATGTAACACACAGCCCCAGCATGTAACACACAGCCCCAGCATGTAACACACAGCCCCAGCATGTAACACACAGCCCCAGCATGTAGCACACAGCCCCAGCATGTATCACACAGCCCCAGCACGTAACACACAGCCCCAGCATGTAACACACAGCCCCAGCATGTAACACACAGCCCCAGCATGTAACACACAGCACCAGCATGTAACACACAGCCCCAGCATGTAACACACAGCCCCAGCATGTAACACACAGCCCCAGCATGTAGCACACAGCCCCAGCATGTGTTAAAGCCAATGTTCAAGGTTTGCCCAAGACTTGTGCCAGAGCTGAGAAGATTGTCATATACGGAGAGATAACGGGAACCAAATCTGACCATCCTGGAAACAATACACAAATAACCCGCACATAGGAGGAAGGAACTCGTGACGACGTTTCGGTCCTACTTGGACCAGTCACACGCTAACACAAGAAGGTAAGGGAGCAAGAAAAGAAAGGAGAGACATGTTCACGACATATATAATCCCGAAAAGTTATATACTACACAGAGACCGGCTATTCGAGAGACAGGGACCTGGAACAAGGGGCCACAGATAGAAGTAAGGAAAAAAAGGATGAACCATAGATGTCAGTACTTTTTTGAAAAGTGGAATGAACTAGACGAGGAGACAGTGGAGGCTGTATCCATTCACAGCTTCACGTGTAGGTATGAAAGTTCAGGTGGTCAGAGTCTAGTAGATGACGGTCAAACAAGACTCATGAGACAAGGTCAAAAGTCGTGGCTTGACCTCCTGTTCTTGGAGCAAGGAGAGAGTAGACCTAGTAGCGACCAGCGAAGAGGCGGGGCCAGGAGCTAAAACTCGACCCCTGCATCTATAAACAGGGAAGTGCAAGTAGGTGAGTACAAATAGGTGAGTACAAGTAGGTGAGTACTCTCGCTATCTATGAGTGCTCATCCAACCCACCCACACGCACTCTGCCCACACACCCAGCTCCACACGCACTCTGCCCACACACCCAGCTCCACACGCACTCTGCCCACACACCCAGCTCCACACGCACTCTGCCCACACACCCAGCTCCACACGCACTCTGCCCACACACCCAGCTCCACACACCCACGCTGCTACACCCACACTGTCAATATTAGACCAAGGTGAGGCGGTGGAGGTCTTCAGTCAAGATTGGAGCAAGGTTCAGATCACTGCTCCTGTCAGTGTTTATATTGGTTAAATTCGTGGATATTTCTGGGAATTCTTGCTGTTGCTGCTATTCCTGCTGCTGATATTGCTGTTCCTGTTGAGGGTGTTGCTGTTCCTGCTGCAGCTGCTGGTACTGCTGGTGTTGCTGGTATAGCTGTTGTTGCTACTCTTCCTGCTGCTGGTGTTGCTGCTGCTTTTGTTGCAACTGTTGCTTTTGCTATTACCTCTGCTGTCACCATCGCTGTTACTGCTTCTGCTGCTGTTATTGCAGTTTTACTGTTGTTTTAGTGTTATTGCTTCTGTTATGTCAAATATTTCCTGTTTTGTGTGATCGACTCAGTGTTATTGATCGTTCTCCTATATCTGCTGTCGTTTCTTTAACCTTTCTATCTCCCGTTGTTACCGTTGTCTTACTCCCGTTGTTACCGTTATCTTATTCTCCTTGCTTTACTTTCGTTGCTTATGTCTTACTCCCGTTGTCAATGCTGCCTTATTCCCGTTGCTTAAGTCTTACTCCCGTTGTCATTGCTGCCTTATTCCCGTTGCTTAAGTCTTACTCCCGTTGTCATTGCTGCCTTATTCCCGTTGCTTAAGTTTTACTCCCGTTGGCAATGCTGCTATGTATGATAATCTCTGTAACTGCATTTGTGTATACCTGAATAAACTTACTTACTTACTCCCGTTGTTTTACTCCCAGTATCTTCCGCTGTCTTACTTCCGTTGTCTTCTGTTTTACTGCGTTGTCTTTCCGTTGCCTTGCTCCCGTTCTCTTACTCCCGTTGCCTTGCTCCCGTTCTCTGGCTCCCGTTGCCTTGCTCCCATTGTCTTACTCCCGTTGCCTTGCTCCCGTTGTCTTACTCCCGTTGCCTTGCTCCCGTTCTCTGGCTCCCGTTGCCTTGCTCCCGTTGTCTTACTCCCGTTGCCTTGCTCCCGTTCTCTGGCTCCCGTTGCCTTGCTCCCGTTGTCTTACTCCCGTTGCCTTGCTCCCGTTGTCTTGCTCCCGTTGTCTGGCTCCCGTTGCCTTGCCCAACAGATGGTCAGAAAGAATTCCACGAGAAAGACAGAACAAAAAAAGTGGTTTCCAGAAAGTTTCCTTCGAGGCTTCAGCTCAGTTACATTAATATACGCTAGTTACATTAATATTGCAACACAGGGCAGTTATACCGTCTTGCAAGACGCTAGTTACATTAATATTGCAACACAGGGCAGTTATACCGTCTTGCAAGACGCTAGTTACATTAATATTGCAACACAGGGCAGTTATACCGTCTTGCAAGACGCTAGTTACATTAATATTGCAACACAGGGCAGTTATACCGTCTTGCAAGACGCTAGTTACATTAATATTGCAACACAGGGCAGTTATACCGTCTTGCAAGACGCTAGTTACATTAATATTGCAACACAGGGCAGTTATACCGTCTTGCAAGACGCTAGTTACATTAATATTGCAACACAAGGCAGTTATACCGTCTTGCAAGACGCTAGTTACATTAATATTGCAACACAGGGCAGTTATACCGTCTTGCAAGACGCTAGTTACATTAATATTGCAACACAGGGCAGTTATACCGTCTTGCAAGACGCTAGTTACATTAATATTGCAACACAGGGCAGTTATACCGTCTTGCAAGACGCTAGTTACATTAATATTGCAACACAGGGCAGTTGCAGTTATATCGTCTTGCAAGACGCTAGTTACATTAATATTGCAACACAGGGCAGTTATACCGTCTTGCAAGACGCTAGTTGTATCAGTAATATAACGCAGGGCAGTTATACCGTCTTGCAAGACGCTAGTTGTATCAGTAATATAACACAGGGCAGTTATACCGTCTTGCAAGACACTAGTTGTATCAGTAATGTAACGCAGGGCAGTTATACTGTCTTGCAAGACGCTAGTTACATCAGTACTGTAATGGGAAAGGGAAAAGAAGACCGCAGACAGAGTACAGGCTAGGGGGGACAAAGACTGCAAACCTCACTCAAGGAAAAGGATCTTGGAGTGACTCTTATACCGAGCACATCTCCTGAGGCGCACATCAACCAAATAACTGCTGCAGCATATGAGCGCCTGGCAAACTAAGAATAGCATTCCGACACTTCAGTAAGGAATCGTTCAAGACTGTACGCCGTGTATGTACGTCAGGCCCATATTGGAGTATGCAGCACCAGTTTGGAACCCACACCTGGTCAAGCACGTCAAAAAATTAGAGAAAGTGCAAAGATTTTCAACAAGACTAGTTCCGAAGCTAAGGGGCATATCCTACGATGAGAGGGTAAGGGAAGTGGACCTGACAACAATGGAGGACAGGAGGGATAGGGAGGGACATGATAACGACATATAAAATACTGAGAAGAATCGACAAGGTGAACAGAGACAGGATGTTCCAGAGATGGGGCACAGCAACAAGGGGTCACAATTGGAAGTTGAAGACTCAGATGAGTCACAGGGATGTTAGGAAGTATTTCTTCAGTCACAGAGTTGTCAGGAAGTGGAATAGTCTGGAGAGCAATGTAGTGGAGGCAGGATTCATACATAGCTTTAAGAAGAGGTATGATAAAGCTCACGGAGCAGGGAGAGAGTAGATCTAGTAGTGACCAGTAAAGAGGCGGGGCCAGGAGCTATGACTCGACCCCTGCAACCACAATTAGGTGAGTTATACAGGCTTGCAAGCCGCTAGTTACATCAATAACGTAACACAGGGCAGTTATACCGCCTTGCAAGACGTTAATTGTCAGAAGTAATAATGTAAGAGAGTTGTTGGTAAACTTCACGCCTTCTTCAGCTAAACCCTATGTCGTGTTGTACCTTACAACACATCCTGAAAATGATGATGATGAGGAGGAGGAGGAAGAGAAACAGAAGCAGCAGCAGAAGTACACAGAAAAAAAGCAGATACTCTCGGTGTGGACCTCCAGGTCCACACCGAGATAACTATTTACTTCACTTGTACTTAGATTAAGGACTATCGTGTTTTATCTAGGTATAGGAGTCAAGGATAGAAAAGCAGAAAGCTCTCTCCCCATCCTTCACTCCCTCCGACCACTGCCGGCTTGAAAACAGAGGAAGCAATATAACATACTATGTTGGAAAAAAATGGCATAGAATTTAGATGAGATATAATAATAATAATAATAATAATAATAATAATAATAATAATAATAATAATAATAATAATATCTTTATTTCTACAAGTACATGTACAAGGTATACAGGCCTAGCTGACATCAATGACATACTACTATATAGAAAGCCCCTTGTTATGCAGAGCATTTCGGGCAAATTAGGTCACTTTTGTCCCAGGATGCGACCCACACCAGTCGACTAACACCCAGGTACCTATTTTACTGATGGGGAACATAGACAACCGGTGTAAAGAAACACGCCCAATGTTTCTACCCTCGCCGGTCACTATAACTTATTGTGACGTTTTCTGGCCTATAAAACAATTTCGGCTGACCCAGCAATCTTGAATGATAGATTTATACTGAGCATGTGGTCGTGAAGGCTCTGGCAGCTCCTAGCACTAGCATACCAGCTATACATTTAGCTGAATCGTGTACTTGGGAAGCTCTTGTCCAGCTAGTTCTTGAGTGACTGTATTGTCTTTGCACTTAGAAACTTAGCAGCTAGTTTATTATGCTCTGCTATACTTCTGTTTGCAAATAGAACTTTGCATACCTCCATGTTGCATCTTCTGCCTCATAGTTTCATTCCATTGTTCCAAACTATTGACTTTTCAAATGGAAGAGGAGGGGGGGGGAAGGAAGAGGAGGAGAGGGTTATGGAAGAGGGAAATACCCTTCTCTTAATTGAGTAACGCATCTGGCTTCTGTACAGAGGCAACAGATGTAAAGAGACGTGCCTATACGTCCCTCCCCCACCTGGGGATCGAACCATTGTCCTCTCGGTTGTGAGCCGAACATTGCACTTGTGAGCTGCTAGTCACCTTGTAGTCTGGTGTACCAGAATTTGTTCTCTGGAAAACATTTGTTAAGTGAAAGTATACAAACAATTATCAAAACTTATGCAAGTTTATATTATCCTCTTAATGCTGAGTTGTGTGCGAGGTTAAGGTGATCTGTGGCTCACTCACAACCAACAAATCACGGGTTCGATTCTCAGGTGGGGCGAGACGTATGGACAAGTCTCGATGCTTTTGTTCACCTAGCAGTAAATATTCAAACCTCGCATCGATGCAAATCCCAGTAGATCAGGAAAATTAATCTGGTCTACAACAAGAAAGAAACCAGACTAGAAGCCACTCCTTTAGTTGAAGATGTCCCAAATCGCCTCCAGGATGAATTCAAAATTTTTCATCATTATTGGCTCAGAGTTTCTTGTTGATTCTGCATCACATTATTATTATTGATAAGATAAGATTTGTTTGGATTTTAATCCTGAGGGTTAGCCACCCAGGATAACCAAATAAAGTCAGTGTGTCATGTTTCCTTTTATAGTTCCTTGATAATGTGAGAAGTCACGAAAGTGCTTGGAATTCCTCTATTTTTTCATAGTGGTTGTCTTGCAGGAGGAGGAGGAGAGTTGATTCACCGGGAATTCTCCCGGCCCGGGTCTTTACCAGATGGCGACCCGGCTCCGGCTCCCTGGCGTGGGAGTGTCAGAGACCTATGTCTCCCATGGAAGGGGAGACCCCTCATCGGCGGGACCATCCGGCCCCAGGCCTAGCCACATTCCCCACCAGCACGAGGCATGGAGGTAGATGATGCTAGGCCTCTCTGGTCTGCCACCTTCCCTAACGGGAAGGCAGGCTTACGAGCTGCAGATGGTAGCAAGCTCCAGCCTTGGCACCTACCCTGCCCTAGAAGGGCTGGGCATGGTGATCGACCGTTGTCTTGCATATATATATATATATATATATATATATATATATATATATATATATATATATATATATATATATATATATCAGTAGAAAAGAAAGGGAATCACTGCTGATGTAGTAAAATCAGTGTCATTTAAGAAAGCAGAGTCTGCAGAAAAGGTGGGACTGTACTAGGAGAGGTCGGGCAAATTATTGCTATTATAATCAAGCTAAACACTAAACCTGAAATAATAATAATATATTTATTTACTACAAGTACATGTACAAGGTATACAGGCCTAGCTGACATCAGTGACAAATAAGATAAAATAAGATTTCTTCGGATTTTTAACCCCGGAGGGTTAGATTAGATTTTGTCACCGAAGTGGCTAGTTTATTGTGCACTCATATCCATCCTGTGGACGGTAGAGCAAGAGCATATGGATACACAAAAGGCCTAGGCACTAGGCCCCAAAAGGGTTAACAATTGTACATTTGGATTTATATCTACATTTCACCTATCTGTTACAAGCAAATTTAGGAAATTTGCGTAGTATAACTGGTATCTTATTTTCATTAATAAGATATCTTGACATGTCACATAGGTTATTATACTGGCTAGCGCTCTTGCTTCACGCACGGAGGGTCCGGGTTCAATTCCCGGCGGGGTCGAAACATTTCGAAGTGTTTCGTACACACACACACATACATACCTGGAGAGAACCTGGAGTCTACCTGGAGAGAATTTCAGGGGTCAACGCCCCCGCGGCCCGGTCTGTGACCAGGCCTCCTGTTGGACCAGAGCCTGATCAACCAGGCTGTTGCTGCTGGCCGCACGCAGTCCAACGTACGAAGCGGGCCTAGTGTCTAATCGACATGTGCCTAGGACAAAATGGTATAACTAACTGTCTATCTCTATATTCCTCAATAAGTGGACAATTAAGCACATAGTGTTCAAGACAGTGACCATATGTCTGATCACATAATTTGCATTTAGTTTGATCATCATCTGTGTCTCCCAAACTGCCAGAAGTACTTGTAGCCAAGCCTAAGCCTGGCCACTACAACATCAGTCAGTCTGAGGGGTTAGCCACCCAGGATAACCCAAGAAAGTTAGTGCGTCATCAAGGACTGTCTGTCTACTATATAGAAAGCCCCATGTTATGGAGAGCATTTCGGGCAAATTAGGTCAATTTTGTCACATGATGCGACCCACACCAGTCGACTAATACCCAGATACCCATTATTACTGATGGGTGAACATAGACAACCGGTGTAAAGAAACACGCCCAAGGTGGGTAAAGCAAGCATGGCAGGGCATCGAAGAAGGTATCTGAAGTGAAGTTACCATCTTCTGGTGAATGGACAGTTAATCGAGAGATGCTGGACGGTAAAGGGGATGCGGAATCTGAGATAAATATAACTAATTGAGAATGAATATTTGTTTTTCAACTCTAAAACAGTGTTCATTGGTATTCAGTATTAGTTGTCTGGTAGTATTGCTAGTAATATAGTCAAGGACCCCAGTGGAAATAAGTCACTCTTGACTTTTTGGGGGGGTTATCCTAGGTTTTCTACACATATGCTGCTATGTATGATATTCAGTGCAACTATTTGTGTATACCTGAATAAATTGACTTACTTAAAACCAAGCGCTAAACCCACAAGGGTCATACAGTGCTACAAGGGTAGTATTGCTAAAGAAACTTAACTTGACAAACCAATTTTTTTCTATTTTCCATTACAAGAAAAATGTGCAGATTCACCTTATAAAGATTATTATTAATAGTTATGGAAAGCTCTTAACAAACCTGCATGGGTCTTTCTACGCTGCGTGGTTCCCTCGAGGGAGGTTCCTTGATGCCGGTGAGAGGCTCTTGATCTAAGGAATTGGACCTGTACTCACCTTCCTTGAATCAAACGTGAATGTCTCCCATTCTCTCAAGTGCTGCAGGACCCCGATGGAAATAAGTCACTCTGTCTGACTTTTTTGGGTTATCCTAGGTTCTCTACACATATGCTGCTATGTATAATAATCTGTGTAACTGTATTTGTGTATACCTGAATAAACTTACTTACTTAGCACTCCCCAATGAGTGTAATAATATAAGTAAGTATACCATATGCAGCACTCGGGAAGATACCTTCACCATTTTCATTACTGCGACTCACAATATAGAAAACCAAGAAGAAATATTAAGACCAGTTTATCATAATTCTTTGATGGAATCCCTTATTCCCTTGAATGCTATGTTCAGGATAAGTAATTTTGCACAAACAGCTACGAAATGACTACAGGTGCACTAAAACCCTAGCAGTTTAGTTAGTTTAATATCTTTATTATGCAGCCCATACCCATCCTGTGGGTGGTAGTCAAAAGATTACAGAGGTACATAATGGGTAGAGGGACTGGGCCCCAAAGTTTTGATAGCTGAGCAAGTTACAAAGGTAATAATAATAATAATAGTTTATTGTGACATGATACAAAGATGTACAAGTTGTAGGAATGGGGTGTACATGCCAAAAGCCCCTTATATGCAGAGCATTATGGGCAAACTTAAAATTAACTTACAATTAATTATTCTATAATAGACTAAATGGTAAAAATTATAGTAAACAATTTGCAATATAAGTATAATTGAGTATTTATTATATAAGTATAATTGAGTATTTAATCAATGAAATTTGAACATAATTTGAACATAACAATTTTGAGACATAATACATACTAGTTTTACAATTTTGAAGCATTACAATAATATATCAACATAATAATTTATTATTTATTAAATCAGATCAAACAAATCAAATCAATTATTTGTAATGAACTCAGGTAGATCTGGTCATAATCATGACAAGTTACGAAGGTATTTACAGATTACAGAGGTATTACAGAGAATGATAACAAATTCCCACTCTAGACAGCATACTCCACCAATATTCAAAAGCCTAAAACTACTCACCATAAAGAACATTCACACTTATTCTTGTGCCTACTACATACATAGAACTCTACATTCTAATATAAACCCTCCGCTCAAAATTCTCCTCACCAACTTTAATAAGACCCATGACCATAACACAAGATACAGATCACTTTTTGATGTATCCCGTGTCCACAGCAACCTATGTAAGAATTCTATGCACATAAAGGGCCCCAGAATCTGGAACTCATTACCAGGAAATGCTAAAATAACCTTGTCTGAAAATCAATTTAAGACTCTTCTCAAAAACCACCTACTCACCATAAACTAAATACTATTATTCATACTGTAAATTGCCTTCAAAAATGCTCAAAGTTATTTTTCCTATAAAATAATTTCAATTTTTACAATTATGTTACCACCTAATCACCCTAAACTAAATACTCAAACTGTAAATTACTCTCAAAATGCTCAATGTTATTTTCTTTAAGATAATTTAATTTTTACTATTATGTTCCATCCTACTAAACACTTGTTACAATGTCTATCACCATTTTGTAATGAACAATGTATTATCATCATATCATAATTGAACGATCTACCAATTCAAACTCACTCAATTACTCCAATATTATATTCATAGTCTATAAGCCATTAGATTAAGCTGCCCCTAATGCCAAGGCATGCCAGAAGCTCTCCTTGCACCTCAATTTATGATTGTAATGTAAACCCATGTACACTAGCAAAGAAATAAAATTGTATTTGTAAATACATATATGGACCCCAATGGAAATAAGTCACTCTATCTGACTTTTTTGGGTTATCCTAGGTTTTCTACACATGCTGCTATGTATGATAATCTATGTAACTGTATTTGTGTATACCTGAATAAACTTGCTTACTTACTTACTTATCCAGAGACTGGGCCCCAAAGTTTTGATAGCTGAACAAGGTACAAAGGTAATGAACTCACAAGTTAAAACCCTAGCACTGATACTCTTTAACAAATTATTATAATCATGGGGAGCGCTAAACCCGTAGGATCATACCGCTCCTTTAGGGGGGGGGAGAGGATGGAAGGTATTCAGGCTCAATTCAGAGAACTGGTGCATAGATCCAATTCCCTAGATCAAGAGCCCCTCACCAGCATCAAGGAACCTCCCTTGAGGGGACTCTTAATAGTTATTCTGAACACCAGTCACCATTTACACTAACTGCAGTATATTACTGTACTTTCTATTATTGTTACTGTACTGTATATTACTGTACTTTGTATTATTACTGTACAGTGGTCCCTCGGTTTTCGTGCATCTCCAAACTCGAACATTTATGTAAGTGTATTTTCGTAAGTGCTGTTGTAAGTGTACTTTTGGGGGTCTAAAATAGACTAACCTACGTGACATTATTTCTTAAGGAAGTAAATTCGTTCGGTAATGGCACTTGAGCAGCATTCTGGAACGATTTTTCGGCGAAAACCGAGGGACCACTGTACTTTGTATTATTACTGTACATTATATTATTATTACAGTACTGTATACATATTACTGCACTTTGTATTACTATTCACTGCATAGTAGAAATGAAAGAGGTGGTGCTGAGAGGGTAGCTGAAAGGATGAGGGGGGATCACAGTTACTGGTGCTTATAGGTGTCATTAGAAATCATAAGCAGAATCTGCAAAAAAAAAAAAAGTTTGGGCCATCAAAAATGTAGGCTGCAAATTGTAGTATATATTGAAAAAACACCCTATAAATGAAGAAAACTGATGAAATTCTGTTCACTTATACACTGTATCTTCCTGTGATATTGCAAAGTAAAAGTTGCAGATTATAATCAAAACTAATTACAGTGGACCCTCGGTTTTCGTTCACCTCAAAACTCGAACAATTATGTAAATGTATTTTTGTAAGAGCTTTTGTAAGTATATTTTTGGGGTTCTGAAATGACTAATCTAATTTACATTTGTCCTTATGGGAACAAACTCGTTCGGTAATGGCACTCAAACAGCATTCTGGAAAGAATTTTCAACGAAAACCGAGGGTCCACTGTATTATGATCATGGGGAAGTGCTAAACCTGTAGGATTATAGTTCCTGTGGGGGCAGGGGGGTTGGAAGGTATTCAGGGAACTGGAGCACAGTTCCAATTCCCTAGATCAAGAGCCCTCACCAGCATCAAGGAACCTCCCTTGAGGGGAATCAAAACTAAACACTAAACCACCAGGGTCATACAGCATTAAGTTAGAGAACAAGCTGTTATTCAGTCATTTTACTGTGTACAGTGGACCCCCGAGTTACGAGCACCTCGGAAATCGTACAATTATGTAAGTGTAATATTGTGAGTGATTTTGTAAGTGTAATATTGTAAGTGATTTTGTAAGTGATTTTGTAAGTGTATTTTTGGGGGTCTGAAATGGACTAACCTACTTGACATTATTCCTTAAGGGAGAAAATTCATTTGGTAATGGCACTTGAGCAGCCTTCTGGAATGAATTATGCTCGTAACTCGGGGTCCACTGTATTATTATAATCAAGGGGGGCGCTAAACCCATAGGATTATGCAGTGCCTGTGGGGGGGATGTGGAAGGTATTCAAGCTTAATTCAGGGAACTGGAGCACAGTTCCAATTCCCTAGATGAAGAGTCCCTCACCAGCATCAAGGAGCCTTCCTGGAGTTGTTTTTGCTGTTTAAACTCTTGTCAAATCCTGATAAAGCTCTACGTACAGCACGACATCACCCAAGTAAAAGGTTCTGCAATGTTGATTTTCATTACTAGTGTTGGTAGTATGCCATTTCAGTTTAAGTGATGGTCTTGGCATTAGTGATAAAACTCATTAGGAATTGAATAGTATTGAAGTCCCACAGTGTTATGCTATTTTATTAAACATGGCTATATAACCTTCTATGAGGAGTTGATCATCAGTGGTTAAACAATTTAAAATTTAAATTTAAGATTGTTTTATTGGACAATGAAATACAATATAGTACAGTATGTGATATATAATAATCTAAGAAATAACATGCATACAGTGTTCGGAACCTCAGTTTTCGTATGCCCTAGTTTGTATGTAAAACTATAGTTATTCTCTATAAAATGTATTTTGTGTTAATATTTCCCATAAGAAATAATGTAAATCCAATTAATCCGTTCCAGACACCCAAAAATATTAACAAAAAATACATTTTATAGGGAATAACTAGTTTTACATACAAACTAGGGCATATGAAAACCGAGGTTCCACTGTACAGTGGTACCCCGAGTTTCGGCCATAATTCGTTCCAGAAGGCTGTTGGAGTGCCGTTACTGAACGAATTTGTTCCCATAAGGAATAATGTAAATTAGATTAGTCCGTTTCAGAATCCCAAAAATACACTTACAAAAGCACTTACAATAATACACTTACATAATTGTTTGGGAGCTGTACGAAACTCGGGGTACCACTGTACAGTGGACCCCCAAGTAACGAGCACCCCGGAAATCGTACAATTATGTAAGTATAATATTGTAAGTGTTTTTGTAAGTGTATTTTTGGGGGGTCTGAAATGGACTAACCTACTTGACATTATTTCTTAAGGGAGTAAATTCGTTCGGTAATGGCACTTGAGCAGGTTTCTGGAATGAATTTTGCTCGTTACTCGGGGGTCCACTGTATATGCTTACAGTAAATATATCCAAGTTGAAATGCATGTGTCTCTTATTTATACAATACAGTATTGTACTTTTACACACATAATATGTGAACATTCAAATACAAAACCATACAGCCAACCCATCTTTTAACCTCTCCCTTTCTCACTCTTTATTGAAGCCTCACTCTCACCAGCTGTAATAAAATAGAGCAAACTAAATATCATTAAGGGCAAATTTCCATTCATCCACTAATACTTGTGCACTTTGAAAATATTATTTTCTCACCACTCTCAGGCTGCATCATAAGTCTTTTTTCAATAAATTTTACCAAAGTACTGTACAGTTCCTAAGCATATCAATCTCTCTTGCCTTGACATAAAATACAGTAGGGCCCCACTTATACGGCAGGTCAGGCTACTGCCAGAAAGAAGACATCGCCGGAAAGCAGAACGCCATTTTTTTTCTACTTCTAAATGCCAGATAAGTTTACACTAATATATATTAAGTTAGCAATAGAACTAGGCATTAAAAACAATAAAAAGTAAAATACACACACAAGTACACCCATTACTTACCTTAAAATATTTGTACGTATTCTTAATGTAGGATGAGAGGTGAATTTTATTTGTAGGAAGTCAGGTTTGGGAAGTATGGTAGCCAGACAGGGCAGCCCACCCCCACCCACATGTAATGTAAACAAACCAGGCGAACGCGTCTGGTTTACATTCATACACATTTGTATACCATAATACAAACATTTTACATTGTGTACAAGTTGTCTCCACGTTAATACAGTAGAATAAATAGAGAGAGGTACTCCCATTCTCATGTAACACCATTTTTAGAACAAATGACGCTCTGAGTGAAGACATACAAAAAGAATAATTTTCTAGTTACCCCCAGTAATATTACAGTGTACACATTTTCTCTGATGTTGGACTACAAGTCACCTGGCTACCACAAGTCCTACAAGTTGCCTGGCTACCACATCTCATATTTATGTTAATTTATTCTACTGTGGGGTGTATTTATCACGTTTATATGTTACGTTGCATGTTTATTATACAATTTTGAAAAAAATAGCATAGATGAATTAATG
The DNA here is from genome assembly GCA_009830355.1 of Cherax destructor. NCBI lineage: Eukaryota > Metazoa > Arthropoda > Malacostraca > Decapoda > Parastacidae > Cherax > Cherax destructor. Next base: position 219,642 of record WNWK01001958.1, read on the forward strand.
GAAATGTCTATATTAACGTAATATACGACATTTAATGCGCCCAAGAGATTACGTATTATTATTAATATGGCATCAAGAGTAAAGAGACTCTTAGTGATTTTAATGTGTACCTGCATGCCAGCACAGTGTGTAAGTATATTTAGGTACAGGTACACATAAGTATAATTATCAGAGTATAGTGGTCCCTCGGTTTTCGGTCATCTCCAAACTCGAACATTTATGTAAGTGTATTTTCGTAAGTGCTTTTGCAAGTGTATTTTTGGGGGTCTGAAATAGACTAACCTACGTGACATTATTTCTTAAGGAAGTAAATTCGTTCGGTAATGGCACTTGAGCAGCATTCTGGAAAGAATTTTCGGCGAAAACCAAGGGTCCACTGTACATATAAAATATGCAATAACTTTAAAACACTTGAAATTTTGGAGTTTCCAGACATAATAGAGAGATGTGCTCACGGAGAATGTAAACAAACCGGGTGGGGTGCGCCGTATTAGAAAGACCAGAGCCGTATAGCAAGGTTTGGTCATAATTTGAAATCGCTGTATTAGCGGAACACCGTAAAGCAGGGCCCTACTGTATCCACAGCAGTATGATATTTCAACCCAAAGTAATTTTTAAAGTGCCTAAAAATATTGTGGGTTACAGGTGACCCAATGGGCACTTGGTTTCTTCTGAGCTGTCTTGTGGGTATCAAACAGACTCTTGTAAACCTCTGAAGCTTTCGGGTCCGAGGCAACACTAAAACCTGCAGATCGAATCTTCTCAAAGTCCTTATCCCTCAGAACTGCTGAAGCCATGCCCTGGACACGGAGAGATGATTTGTTGATGTCGCTGCTTGAGCTGGCACCTAAAATTAAATTAATACATTTAAAGTACTTTACATTATTCATATTTATGTACAATATAACACACAACAAAGCTAAAAAATACAATAACTTTACAAATAAGAAGCTCAACATTTTTATTTGTAACTTCAGCACCTACACAGTTAACAGTATTACATGGGCTACCTATTAAGCCTTAATAAAATAGATTAGCACTGCATCTGACCAATTTGATTGATTTGCGTTAACTTTCAAAAAAAAAAAAATCATACCATTACTAAAACCCATGCTTTTGATCAGTGAAACTAATAAAATATATTCACTAACATACACAATTAAATGCTTCCCAATTCTAAGCGTTCATCAGTGTCAGAAGACAAACTTTCTTAAAAACAAAGATAATGACCCAGAGTTAACATTGTAAAAATGCATAAAACCTCATATAATAAAAGGTCTCCTGGTGAAAGTGTTTATTTACATTTATAAAAATACTGTAGGAAAATGAAGTCACTGGAAAGAAAATAAGACAAAGCAAAATGCAACTAAAGTAGCCACATTTTAAAAATTAAATAAATTACAATAGCATAAAACTGGTAACCCCAGAAGAAAGTCCTTATGTCTGTAATTGAATAATATAACTTAGGGAAGGGAGAAACCTAAGGTGCTCACAGGAAGAGGTTGAACGATGGTTAATTTTACTTTTCAAATACACAAGTTAATGAAATTCTGAAACATACTGTACTCAGTTACCTTTCTTTTGAGTTTCAGAAAGACTCCTTGGATCAAAACAATACCAAGAAAGACTAAATGCTTACCCTCCAACAATTTAGCAGCTTTCTTTCCTTTGCTGCTGCTAGTTGCTGAAGTCTCATTATCCTCCTCTGCTGCCCTTTTTTCAATCTTTTTAGCTTTCTTCGCTATCTTAGCCATTGCACGGCGTGAGACCATGCGTGCCCTGACATTTTCCTGATCCTCCTCAGGAGGATTAAGTGGAATTACATTTTCCTCATCATAGAGTTGTCCACATTTATGACACACATCAGATTTGACTTCCTTCAATGCTCGGTCTGACACCACACAGCCACAGGACCACACAAAAGAAAAGTGATATTTGCCATTCATCTCCAAGGATGTAACTGGGCAAATATACTCTGCTGCTTGATGATCAGTGTATGCATCTCCTTTGTTGGCTCCCACTTGCTTGTATCCAGGATTAAGTGTCAAGTTCAACTCCTTTATATCCTTTAATCCTCTTATATGTGACATGCCTGGCTCAGATGATCTATCTAATAGCCGAGTGAGGATTTCTTCTTTGTTATACATACGGCCCATCTCGCAAGCAACAACAGGTGTCTTCAGAGGAGTTTGGGATATTGCACAATGATGCCACCTGTAAAGACGTTCCGAGTTCTTGTCTTTCTGTTGAGAAGAAAAAATTATTAAATCTTTACGACCCTTATGAATGTTCATAAATTCATATCAAAATTCCACTGCAAATATTAATTAATCCTACCACTAAAATCAAATAAACCATACATGTAATAAACGTGGTCATAAAGCCTATTTTCTTGGTCTAGATAGTTGGATTTAAACAGTGATTCACCCAGATGCTTTATGCCCACTCTTGAGGTATTTGTTAGTGAATAATAAGTGAACTAATAAACTGTCTAATATCAAAGAAATAAAAGAGAGCATATATACTCATAGTCATGAGTACATGAATTCTGTAGTGTACTAGTCCCACAGATATAATTGTTGGTTCTAACACTCTACATTTTGTATTTATTTACAGTACGTATCCAGTGAAGTTACTGACTTTTCAAAGCAACGAAGTCAGCGAGTTATCCAGGTGGCAGGGTAGGTGACTTGTTAAAATACAGCCACGAGTTATCCAATAGCATAATTTAAATTTAGGTTAAGTAGGTTTATTTAGGTACAGGAAAATGTCAGAAATGCCTGATAAGTGACGACCTGGGAACATTAGTTTATAGTATCATTTGTTGAACCCAGAATCGAGACCCTGTCCATGACCAGGCCTCGATTCTGGGTTGTAATCTCTTTTAAAAACCGTTCATTCATCTAGTCGATACAAAATATGGATACAGCCTCAAGATTTCAGAAATATCAATAACAGTGAAGTTTTAGCAATATCCTGTAAAGTTTGTATGGAGGTGTGTCTGACAGGTTGGACGTTTGGACATTTTAAGATATAAGTTTATTTAGGTACAGGTACACATAGTTACACAAATTATGATGCATAGTTGTCATGTTCACCTAGCAGCAAATAGGTACCTGGGTTGTTAGTCGACTGGTGTGGGTCGCATCCTGGGGGACAAAATTAAGGACCCCAATGGAAATAAGACAGACAGTCCTCGATGACGCACTGACTTTCTTGGGTTATCCTGGGTGGCTAACCCTCCGGGGTTAAAAATCCGAAGAAATCTTATTTTAGTAACGTGTAAATTACCTAGAATAACCCCCCAAAAAAGAAAGTTACTTATTTCCATGGAGTTACCTGTTCGGGTTTCTTCTTGGTCTTCACCAGCTCGTCTCTCCTGGGAATTGTTCCTCCATCACAACCCATGGCTCAGTAATGAAAGTTCCTCTAGTAAAGTTCTTGGAAAACCCTCAGAACGTTGTTGTGATGGAAATTGTTGGGTTGAAGAACTGTGACGGTAATAATGTTGTTGGGTTGAAGAACTGTGACGGTAATAATGTTGTTGGGTTGAAGGGTTGTGACGGTTCTAATAATGATGGCTTGAAGAGTGGAACCATTACTAATGTCGAAATAAAGTCACATGTGCAACATCTGGGTATCTTTATTGTAAACGTTTCGCCATCCAGTGGCTTTATCAATACAAATTCTAGGACATTATGTGAAGACAGTAGAACTATATAAAAAAGATGAGTTAATCAGTCCCTCGGCCTTGGAGTGGTGTGAACAGCACGGAATTCGTTGAGTTACTGGAGCAGAGGCAAGGAGGCTGGCGCTTGATATTGGCCTATAGTTGTTTACATCTGTGGGGTCCCCACCTTTGTGAATTGGTGTAACCCTTGCTGTCTTGAGTAGTATCGGGAAAGTGCTTGTTTCTATTGATTTGTTAAAAAGTAATGAAATAGCATGCGAAAGGACATGGGCCGCTCGCTTGTACAATAATGGTGGGACTTGAGACAGATTCCCTGATTCATTTTTAAGTGACTTGATAATCGTGGTAACTTCAGTGGACTCAGTAAGTGCAAGATAGAAAGGGGTTGGGAAATTCCCATGTAAGTAATCACTTGCTCGGGCGTTGGTACCTGGGATTTTACTGGCGAGATTTTATCCTATGGTTGAGAAGAAGTCATTTATCTTGTTAACTGTATGATAATTGTACGTATGTGTACCTGTGCATAAATAAACTTACTAAGGGTTGTGATGATCCTTGGTGTTGTTGGTAGGTGGCGTAGAAATATATATTTTATTATGACCTGTGGAAATTTATTTGGTCCCCCAAAAAATTCCAGGGACGGGTAAACAGTAACTAAAGTTTAGGAGCCCTTAGCATCCACCCAAACAAACACTAGTTGGCGGAGACTGTGAGTTTAATAATAATAATAATAATAATACTATATTATATTTCTACAAGTACATATACATGGTATACAGGCCTAGCTGACATCAATGACATACTGCTATATAGAAAGCCGCTTGTTATGCTGAGCATTTCGGGCAAATTAGGTCAGTTTTATCCCAGGATGCGACCCACACCAGTCGACTAACAACCAGGTACCCATTTTATACTGATAGGTGAACAGGGACAGTAAGTGTCTTATGGAAACACGTCCCTAATGTTTTCCAGCCGTACCGGAGTTGTCCCGTAGCTCGATTGGTAGCGCACTCAGCTCACACACTGAGGTCCGGGGTTCGAATCTGGTACGGCTGGAAAACATTAGGGACGTGTTTCCATAAGACGCTTGCTGTCCCTGTTCACCCATCAGTATACAATGGGTACCTGGTTGTTAGTCGACTGGTGTGGGTCGCATCCTGGGACAAAACTGACCTGTATACCTTATACAGTGGTACCTCGAGTTACGATGGTCCCCAAAATCGCCCTTTTATGTAAGTTTATTTTTTTAAATGCTTTTGTAAGTATATTTTTGGGGGTGTAAAAGGACTAGTCTATTTTACATTATTCCTAATGGGATAAATTCGTTTGGTAATGGCACTTGAACAGCATTCTCGAACGAAAATATTTTTATTTCTTGGGTAGCATTGAAAATTGGATTGAGCAAGTGTTCTGTTAGTGGGACGGATTGTGAAGGACCTGCCTAGTATGGGCCAACAGGCCTGCTGCAGTGTTCCTCCTTTCTTATGTTCTTATGTAACTCGAGGTACCACTGTACATGTACTTGTAGTAAATAAAAATATATTATTTATTTTTTTATTAACACATCGGCCGATTCCCACCAAGGCAGGGTGGCCCGAAAAAGAAAAACTTTCATCATCATTCACTCCATCACTGTCTTGCCAGAAGGGTGCTTTACACTACAGTTATAAAACTGCAACATTAACACCCCTCCTTTAGAGTGCCGGCACTGTACTTCCCATCTCCAGAACTCAAGTCCGGCCTGCCGGTTTCCCTGAATCCCTTCATAAATGTTACTTTGCTCACACTCCAACAGCACGTCAAGTATTAAAAACCATATGCCTCCATTCACTCCTATCAAATACGCTCACACATGCTTGCTGGAAGTCCAAGCCCTCGCACACAAAACTTCCTTTACCCCTCCCTCCAACCTTTCCTAGGCCGACCCCTACCCCGCCTTCCCTCCACTACAGATTTATACACTCGAAGTCACTCTGTCTCGTTCCATTCTCTCTACATGTCCAAACCACCTCAACAACCCTCCTCAGCTCTCTGGACAATCGTTTTGGTAATCCCGCACCTCCTCCTAATTTCCAAACTCCGAATTCTCTGCATTATATTCACACCACACATTGACCTCAGACATGACATCTCCACTGCCTCCAGCCTTCTCCTCGTTGCAACATTCATCACCCATGCTTCACACCCATATAAGAGCGTTGGTATAACTATACTCTCATACATTCCCTCTTTACTTCCATGGACAAGGTTCTTTGTCTCCACAGACTCCGAAGTGCTCCACTCACCCTTTTCCCCTCATCAATTCTATGATTCACCTCATCCTTCATAGACCCATCCGCCGACATGTCCACTCCCAAATATCTGAATACATTCACCTCCTCCATACTCTCTCCCTCCAATCTGATATCCAATCTTTCGTCACCTATTCTTTTTGTTATCCTCATCACCTTACTCTTTCCTATATTCACTTTCAATTTTCTTCTTTACACACCCTACCAAATTCATCCACCAACCTCTGCAGCTTCTCTTCAGAATCTCCCAAAAGCACAGTGTCATCAGCAAAAAGCAACTGTGACAACTCCCACTTTGTATTTGCTTCTTTATCTTTTAGCCCAACACCTCTTGCCAAGACCCTCGCATTCACTTCTCTTACAACCCCATCTATAAATATATTGAACAACCACGGTGACATCACACATCCCTGTCTAAGGCCCACCTTTACTGGGAAATAGTCCCCTTCTCTCCTACACACTCTAACCTGAGCCTCACTATCCTCATAAAAACTCTTCACTGCTTTCAGTAACCTTCCTCCTATTCCATACACCTGCAACATCTGCCACATTGCCCCCCTATCTACCCTATCATACGCCTTTTCCAAATCCATAAATGCCACAAAAACATCTTTACCCTTATCCAAATACTGTTCACCTATATGTTTCACTGTAAACACTTGGTCTACACACCCCCTACCTTTCCTAAAGCCCCCTTGTTCATCTGCTATCCTGCTTTCTGTTTTACTCTTAATTCTTTCAATAATAACTCTACCATACACTTTACCAGGTACACTCAACAGACTTATTCCCCTATAATTTTTGCACTCTCTTTTGTCCCCTTTGCCCTTATACAAAGGAACAATACACGCTCTCTGCCAATCCCTAGGTACCTTACCCTCTTCCATACATTTATTAAATAATAGCACCAACCACTCCAAAATTATATCCCCACCTGCTTTTAACATTTCTATCTTTATCCCAACATTTCTATCTTTATCCCATTATTATTATTCGAACTCAGGACTTCAGTGTGTGAGCTGAGTGCGCTAGCGATCGAGCTACTCAATAGATTTATCCTAAAAGGAAGGTTTAGGTAGGTTTATACTGTTAGTAACTAATATTAGAATTAGTGAGGTAACCTTAGATATTAATAATGTAGCCTTAGACCTTAATATAGGCAAATATTAGGTTATATTATTCAACCCCACGCTTGAATGGAGGAGTGGATCAGACAGATGCTAACACGCTTCTTCTTGGATGGGACACCATGGTGATAACAAGGTACTGGGAGCTACAGCTCAGTGCCCCACATGTCTTCAAAATACTTGGCCTGTGGAACAAAGAATCATAGAGGCTTCCTGAAGTACTGAGGATGTTGTCTCTATCTAGGCCCCCCACAGTAAGGCAATATAGTGGTACCTTGGGTTACGAGGTTAATTTGTTCCAGAAGGCTGTTCAAGTGCCGATACCGAACGAATTTGTTCACATAAGGAATAATGTAAATTTGATTAATCCGTTTTAGACCCCCAAAAATACACTTACAAAAGCACTCACAAAAATACACTTACATAATTGTTCGAGTTGGGAGCTGTTCGTATGCCAAGGTACCACTGTACCTTTCATTCCTCTTATTATAGTTGGCCAGCAATATTCTGAGGAACATGGGTTATTTGAACTGGGTTCTGTGCGGGCGAATGCCCACAGATACTGTATTATTTGCGGGCATCTCCTGTTAAGTATTAGTCTAGAAGCTAGTGTCACTTACTGCATAAATATTGCTTAGGGAATACCCATTGAAATCAGGGATCTTTAAAGTGCACGCAGGGATACTAATACCATCCAAATACTTGCAGGAATAAGTCCTTCACTGCATGTGGTGTCTTGAAGAGAGGGACCAGAGGTATCTAGGTTTGCTTGGGTAGAATCAGGGGATTTCTAGTAGCATATTACCCACCACCAAGTAAGTCAGTCCTTTGTACGTGCATGTAGTTAGGAATTTCTTGCAAGATCAGTTGCATATGGAAATGCATCCTAAAAGCCACTTGTGAGACTGAGACGACTAATCTCAGGGTGTCTGTGTCAACAGTACTTGCTAGGGTGAGCATCTCACAAGGAGGCAGTCCATACACAATTTCCACATTTGTCCTTCAAAACCGAGATGTGGAATAGCTAGTTTAGCAGACAGATTGGTCTTAACTCAGCTAGGCCACAGTTATGTAAAGGGGATTAACAAGTTAGATTAAGTTATCTCACAGCTGGGCCCAGAGACTTACACAAGTTAGGCTAGGCTAGGCTAACTACTCACAGAAGTTAATTATTTACAGTGATTTACAAGCAGGCCAGGTAGGCTAGTTTAGCTTGTAAATCTAATTACAGTGGTACCCCGACTTACGATGGTCCCCAAACACACCCTTTTATGTAAGTTTATTTTTTTAAATGCTTTTGTAAGTGTAATTTTGGGGGTCTAAAAGGACTAGTCTATTTTACATCATTTCTTATGGAGATAAATTCGTTTGGTAATGGCACTTGAACAGCATTCTGGAATGAAAAAATATCGTAAGTCGGGGTACCACTGTATTTATAGTAATTTACAGGCAGGCCAGAGTAGGCTAGTTGAGCTTGTGAATTTAATTATTTACAGTAATTGCAAGTAAGCCAGAGTAGGAAACAGTTAGGTTAGACCTTTGCAGTATTTACATCAATTATAACAGCTAGGTCAGATTTAGCCTAGTTAATATTTACAGTGAATTGCAAGACAAGATTTAGGCTATAGTTGCACACTAATTTCAACAGTTATGTAAAGTTATGTTAGGATTTAACATATCCAATTAACCACAGTGAATTAAACAAACTAGGCACAGTTAGGTCAAGTTATTTACACACAACATTATTTACTTACTGTTTCATAAGTTAAACTGCTAAATTTATTTGTGCTAACCAAGTGAATTTTAATCTTGCAAAGACTGCATTTTATACTGGGTGAATTTCATTGTCATTGGCTCATATTAATGTGGGATTTGTGATTTGCACCAGAGGCTAGCTTAAGTCCTGTAACTATTTACTGACATTGTACAGAAAATTGCTAGGTTAAGCTGTCTTAACAACAATATATATTTCAGTTAAGTTTGAGGGCTGATGGTGTACATTTTGATTCAGAGTCAAGTCAATATATGATAAAGAAAATCGTTAAGCCTATCGAAGAGCTTCGAGACTCATTTGTTCTTACCTAATTCCGTATCGTGCTGTGGGGTGGGCTAATCAAGTACAAATTAGTGCTGCACTCTTAACTAAACCACGGCAATGACGGAGGAAAATCAAGTACTGTACCTACAGTCTCACCTCTAATTAAGCTAAAGCGGTCTATGGCAGCCCATAAGGGAAGCTTAAACAAGGCACGTGATGAGTGCCAAGCAATCAGACAAGAAGTGGATGTAGATTGTGAGGACCTAGAAAGTGGCCTGAAGCTTTTAGAGGAAAGGCTAAAGGCCTTTGAGACAGCATACTAGTATCTCCTTTATGAGTCAGAAGCCTATACTGTAAACAAGCCTGAGAATACTGTCGAGGCAGCTCAGAAGGAATACGACAACCTGAGGGCTGAGTGTAAATCGGAGATGAAACACTGCAAGCAGTTAATGAAAACATTGAAGGCTAATATGTCAGGGGTGACAAATAATATTTCAGGGAGCACAAGCAGCCACACGCCTGTTAATATGTTGCCCAGATTGCCTCAATTGAATTGACCAACGTTTGATGGAACCTTAACAGAGTACATTGCTTTCTGGTATCAGTTTAAAGCCCAGATAGATGACAGAAACGTTTTGTCATGCAGTCAAATTACAGTATTTACGGTCACAGCCTTAGACTTGGTTCGGCACTACCAAACTATTGACGCTAATTATCAACATGCCAAGGGTCAATTAAAAGACATGTTTGGCAACACTGAGGAGATAAAGATAGCCATATGGTATCAGTTGCTGGATTTAGAGACTTGCCATCATGACCGTTGGAGTGTAGACAAGTTCTGCACTGAAGTTATGAGTTTGACTAATAGCTTCAAAGATTTACATGACTGGGGTAAGTCAGAATGGCTTGTTAACCAGACAGTTCAGAGAAAACTGGCTAGTGCATGAGTTACATTTGAAACACCGGACAAACCTCTCCTCACTTAACAACAGAGTTTCGTTCCTAAGACCACGTTGGTAAACAAATTCGTCACTAAGTGAGGAGCATACTATAATGGTAATGGGTTGTGTCAACCATCTTTGATATTGTTTTAATGTTACCTTTGCACTATTTATAACATTTCTGGTATATTTTTAAATGTTTATACAGTAGTGTACTGTATATTATAATAAACAGAAAAGAGAAAATCAGCTTTAATATACAGTGGACCCCCAGATTACGTCATTATTTCGTTCCAGAATGCTGTTCAAGTGCCGTTACCAAACGAATTTGTTCCCATAAGGAATAATGTAAATTAGATTAGTCCTTTTAGACCCCCAAAAATACACTTATAAAAGCACTTACAAAAATACACTTACATAATTGTTCGAGTTTGGAGCAGTACGTAATCCGGGGGTCCACTGTACATTATTTAGGTATGCATACTGGTCAGAGAGTCCGTCGTAAGTCCGAGTCGTCAATAAACGAGTACGTCGCTAAGTGAGGAGAGGCTGTACAACAAATTATTGAGGGGTTGGGAGATCTCTTTTCTTATTTGAGTATAGGTGAGAGAGAAGAGTCACCACCACCACCACCCCATAAAAAAAACCAGATAGTTACTCAAAAATTTCGGGAGATCAATCTAAAGCTCATAAGACTAACATTGGAGTATATTATGGCAAAGAAGTATCTAACACAAGGACCTCTAAGCAGAACCTCAGAGGTACTCATACTAGAATATGCGTGTTCTGTGAAGGCGAACACACTAGCACAAGTTGCTCTAAGTATACAGTACTGAGCGGTAGGTAACAGAGAGTAAAGGAGTTGCATCAGTGCTTAAAGTGCTGTGGGGTACACGAGGCAGAAGATTGCCAGACACATCTTTGGGAGTGCTATAACTGCCGGAAAGGTAAGCATCATACCTACCTATGTCCAAATAATTTAAGGGAACCCCAGGCTAGTAGGGACGTTTCTCAAGGAGAGATAGAAAGCGAGTGAGCCTGAAGCGGTAGCCAACGTGATTAGTGTGGGTGAAGTCTCTAATCCGAGTTAGAGTTACAGAGGTGCTGCCCTAGCTACAGTCATGGCGGGGGTTGTGAACAGGAAAAGGTCCGAAACAACCTGATTATTCTTTGACATGGGAGCACAAGTGTCCATGATAACAGAAGATGGTGGCTAAATTAAAGTTGAAGGCAACTGGCAGAGTTAGTATGACATTAGGAGGGGCTGTAAGTCAGGCCCTGCCCAAGTCTTATGATGTTGTAGATGTCACTGTTAAATTGGGTGGACATCGCAGGAATATTACAGCCTTGGTAGTAAAGATGCTCCCCATGGCAATTACGGCCAGAGGTCTTGCTTCAGCAGCCAAGCAATTGAAAGATCTTGGCATAAAGCTGGCAGAACAGGAAATTACCACTCACACAGTCAGAAATGTAGGTATCCTGGTGGGAGCCGGCCAGATAGATGAGTTCCTGTCCACACGATGGACTATTAAGGAAGGACTTGGCTTATACAGATCCCCAGTAGGATACATGTATATCATCGGTGGCAAGATTCCATCCGAATTCCCTGCAACGCCAAAGAGGGGAGAAGCCAACACTATGATAGCAAATTGTTCAAATTTTTAACCCTCTGGGTTAAAAATTCAAACCAATTTTATCCACCCAGGATAACCCAAAAAAGTCATTGAGTTATCAAGGACTGTCTTATTTCCATTGGAGTCCTTCACAATCTTGTACCACAGGATGCAACCCACACCAGTCGAATAACACCCAGGTACCTACTTACTGCTAGGTGAACTGTGACAGCAGGTGTGAAGAACTGTAGTAGGTTTGCCGGTCTTGTCCCGGCCCAGGTCTTTTCCAGATGGTGACCCAGCTAGGTGTAAGGAAACACACCCAATGTTTCCACCCTTGACGGGGATTGCACCATGGACACTCAGTGTGTGAGGCGAGAGTGTTGCGTTTCACAAACTTAGGTAAAACTTGCTATTTTAGCTTAAATGGCACGAAAATATTACCACATGTAGGGAACACCATGGAAGCTTGAACTGAATTCGGAAACCAGAAAATAACTGGCTCAGGGATCCAATATTCAATGGATGCTGCTCATTTAAAGACCGCACACAAAATAGGCGTTACGTGAAGAAAAAAAAGTCCAGAGCCTATGACCCCAATGAAAATAAGTCACCTTGTGTGACCTTTTTGGGTTATCCTAGGTAATTTACACTATGTATGATAATTGTACTTATGTGTACCTGTGCCTAAATAAACTTACACTGTGTGTTACAACATAGCACAAAAGTCACAGAGAAAGAGGAGAGGTATAGTCTTGGTGGTGGGATGAAGAGATCATGGGTTTGGTGTTTGGATAAAGGAGGCAATGGTATACCTGGAGAGTGGAAGGTGGTGGGATTGAGGGAACCCTGGGTATGATGGTGGGATGGAGGGAACCCTGGGTATGGTGGTGGGATGGAGGGAACCCTGGGTATGATGGTGGAATTTAGGGAACCCTGGGTGTGATGGTGAGATGGAGGGAACCCTGGGTATGGTGGTGGGATGGAGGGAACCCTGGGTATGGTGGTGGGATGGAGGGAACCCTGGGTATGATGGTGGGATGGAGGGAACCCTGGGTATGATGGTGGAATTGAGGGAACCCTGGGTATGATGGTGGGATGGAGGGAACCCTGGGTATGGTGGTGGGATTGAAGGAACCCTAGGAATGATGGGATTAAGGAAATCTTGGGTATGATGGTGGGATGGAGGGAACCCTGAGTATGATGGTGGGATTGAGGGAACCCTGGGTATGATGGTGGGATTGAGGGAACCCTGGGTATGGTGGTGGGATGGAGGGTACCCTGGGTATGGTGGTGGGATGGAAGGTACCCATGGTATGATGGTGGGATCCCTGGGTATGGTGGTGGGATGGAGGGAACCCTGGGTATGGTGGTGGGATGAAGGGAACCCTGGGTATGGTAGTGGGATGGAGGGTACCCAGGGTATGATGGTGGGATGGAGGGAACCCTTGGTATGGTGGTGGGATGGAGGGTACCCAGGGTATGTTGGTGGGATGGAGGGAACCCTGGGTATTGTGGTGGGATGGAGGGTACCCTGGGAATGGTGGTTGGATGAAGGGTACCCTGGGTATGATGGTGGAATGGAGGGAACCCTGGGTATGGTGGTGGAATGGCGGGAACCCAGGGTATGGTGGTGGGACAAGAGGTAACCCTGGTATGGTGGTGGGATAAGAGGTAACCCTGGGTATGGTGGTGGGATAAGAGGTAACCCTGGGTATGGTGGTGGGAAAAGAGGTAACCCTGGGTATAGTGGTGGGAAAAGAGGTAACCCTGGGTATGGTGGTGGGATAAGATGTAACCCTGGGTATGGTGGTGGGATAAGAGGTAACCCTGGGTATGGTGGTGGGATAAGAGGTAACCCTGGGTATGGTGGTGGGATAAGAGGTAACCCTGGGTATGGTGGTGGAATAAGAGGCATCCCTGGGTATGGTGGTGGGATAAGAGGTAACCCTGGGTATGGTGGTGGGATAAGAGGTAACCCTGGGTATGGTGGTGGAATAAGAGGCATCCCTGTGTATGGTGGTGGGATAAGAGGCATCCCTGTGTATGGTGGTGGGATAAGAGGTAACCCTGGGTATGGTGGTGGGATAAGAGGTAACCCTGGGTATGGTGGTGGGATAAGAGGTAACCCTGGGTATGGTGGTAGGATAAGAGGTAACCCTGGGTATGGTGGTGGGATAAGAGGCATCCCTGTGTATGGTGGTGGGATAAGAGGTAACCCTGGGTATGGTGGTGGGATAAGAGGTAACCCTGGGTATGGTGGTGGGATAAGAGGTAACCCTGGGTATGGTGGTAGGATAAGAGTTAACCCTGGGTATGGTGGTAGGATAAGAGGTAACCCTGGGTATGGTGGTGGGATAAGAGGTAACCCTGGGTATGGTGGTGGGATAAGAGGTAACCCTGGGTATGGTAGTGGGATAAGAGGTGACCCTGGGTATGGAGTATATATGATATGATAGTGAGAGAGAAGGTAGCAGTGTGGTTTTGACAAATAACTTAAACTTAACATCATTATAAAGTTTATCTCCAAGTGTTGCATATTAATGAATGGTTCCAACCACGGTACTGTGACTTTTTGTTTTATTCCTTCAAGAGTGTGGTTGTTTGGGAAAGGACAAGGGTGGTAGGGAAACAGGGGTGTTGAGAGAGTGTACAGCAGCAGGAAGGATTGACAAGTAGGCGTTAATTGAGGGTCGAACTTTTTTGGCGGCGCACGAAAATAATTGAAAAAATATGGAAAATGAGTTTTGTTGACAAAAATAGTTTAAGAATCTGGCAACATTTTGGTGAAAATCCCATTTTAATACAACGTTTTTAAAGCAAATTATAGATATTTGAAACATATTATCTTACATATTATCTTAGGGGCTCTGGTGGTCTACCTGGGGTCTACCTGGAGAGAATTCCAGGGGTCAACGCCCCCGCGGCCCGGTCCGTGACCAGGCCTCCTGTTGGACCAGAGCCTGATCAACCAAGCTGTTACTGCTGGCCGCTTGCAGTCCAACGTACGAACCACAGCCCGGTTGGTCAGGTACCGACTTTAGGTGCCTGTCCAGTGCCTGCTTGAAGACAGCCAGGGGTTTGTTGGTAATCCCCCTGATGTATGCTGGGAGGCAGTTGAACAATCTTGGGCCCCTGACACTTATTGTGTTGTCCCTCAACGTGCTAGTGGCACCCCTGCTCTTCATTGGGGGGATGTTACATCGCCTGCTGAGTCTTTTGCTTTCGTAGGGAGTGATTTTTGTGTGCAAGTTTGGTACTAAGCCCTCGAGAATTTTCCATGTGTATATAATAATGTAATGTCTGGTGGCTAAAGCTCTCGCTTCACACGGCGAGGGCCTGGGTTCGATTCCCAGCCAGGGCAGAAACATTGGGCGTGTTTCTTTACACCTGTTGTCTATGTTCCCCATCAGTAAAATGGGTACCTGGGTGTTAGTCGACTGGTGTGAGTCGCATCCTAGGACACTGACCTAATCTGCCCGAAATGCTCAGCATAACAAGGGGCTTTCTATATAGTAGTATGTCACTGATGTCAGCTAGGCCTGTATACCATGTACATGTACTTGTAGTAAATAAAGATATTATAAGGTAAAAAAGTTTGTGACCGCGCAACATGAATTTTTTGTTTTGTTTTATTTTGTTTAATTTTCTCTATATATTTCTTTCCAATACACTAAATTTACCACTCAACATCATAATACAGTGTTGGAGCAGCTTATTGGCTTATTGCAGAGGTGGGCGGAGTCAAGAGGCAGCCAAGGACGATAGTTTCATGATCAGCGGTTTGATACTCCCAACAAATGTCTTTATACTGACGTTAAACCCCTGTGGTTTAGCGCTTCTATTTGATTATAATAATAATAATATACTGACGTTATTATTACTAATACACTTTATCTGCTTATAACATTTATTCAATAATGATATATAAGATATATAAGATAAAAGCATAATAAAGACGGCCAAAATAATAATAAGTGTCATATACCGGAGACCTTGATCTAGCAATGTTCCTGCTTATAAATATACGGTTTTCTCTATTGCCTCGCTGGCGTACTCAAAGAAAACGGCATTTTAACATGGGAAACGATAAGAAATCACTTAGAAGGCGTAGAGAAAGCCCAAAAGAGCGAGATTTTCGTGAATATTTTGACGTAAATGAGGCGTGCGCGCTTTCCGCGATTATCTCGAAAGTAAGATTTTGACCAATTGCTTGTTATTTTTCCATTATTAATGATTATATTGTAATGATTTTCACAGGGAATATAAAACAAAGTGTGTTTAAATATAACATAGAAGAAAATTTGGAATATCTCAAATATTGTTTATTTTGTGGGGGGAAGGGGTAAAAAGACAGATATTTTAGTGTGTCAAAAGCGAACCAAATGTAATTTTTTCGGCATGAAGACAAGCTATCACGCATTCATACATTCTATAGAATATTTGGGTTAGATGTATTCTACGAGTGGGAAGTGTCCGCAGCACCGCTAGTACCGCCAGACCGGAAGTAAATGCTACCATATGTCAAAATCAGTATTTTTTTTCTCTCAGTTGTTTGTTGGCCGATCTTATTGAAACTCTGTCATTGCATGTTACATACATACTTCTAAACATGTGCTAAAGATAAAAAGAATCGGACGAAAAATAATGGAGATGAAGGTTTCTGGGACCCTCCTCCCTTAAACCGCACTTTCTATGATGATCCTCTTTTTTTTATTGTATAGTACCTCATTTATCAAGTACCTCACCTCTGATAGCTTAAATAACACTCCAAGCAATAACATGATATAGCAAAAGTGTTATTAAAAACCACGCTGTGTTGTAAATTTAAAGGCTGCTGGAGATGTATGGCAAGTTTCCTCACGTGTATTGTCTTGTTCACCTAGCAGCAAATATTCAATTTACACTAGTGTTATCAAAGGAGTGCTTTTAGTTTTCATGTTATTTTCACAATGAACTTACCCTCAAATATGTGCCTCCACAGCTCTTAAAAGTAGACAGGACAACTATGAGTGGAAACAAGAAGAAGAATTAAGCACACAGAGTATGGGTTGGTAGGCCAATTCGTGTATTTTTATCTTATTTTATGTTGTATAATACGGTTTTGGTTAGTATTGGTATACATATATATATATGTGTATATTGGGGGTCAGGGACATTGTTAAAACCTCATCTGGTAAATAAGTTTGGTAGGTGGCGTACAAATATATATTTTATTAAAACCATTAGTAACAGCACAAGGTGAGGGTAGACTAGAATGAGTGGAGTCGCAGTCCTCTCATCACCTGTGTGCTGGCACGATCAACCTCCTTCAAGGTACTGTTCACGTGTATACTTGGAGAGGGTTTCGGGGGTCTGTGTGTGTGTGAGTGAGTGAGTTACCATTTTTGTCCTAGGCACATGTCGATTTTTTTTGTATGTGATTGTTATATGTCGTGCCGAATAGGTAAAACTTGCGATTTTAGCTTAAATGGCAACGCTCCTCTGGCCGAATAAGTTCTTCTTCTTGTAGGTTCGCCGGTATGTCCGGCCCGGGTCTTCTCCAATTGGTGACCCGGCCTGGCCGAATAAGGCAAGCTAAAATTTGTGTATTCAATAATTTCGCAAAAATCATTCTGAACCTAACAAAAAAAATTTCATTGTGTTTGTTTATTATTAAATTATTGTAAACTTATCTAAAATATATTTAGTTGGGTTAGGCTAAATTAAATTGCGCTTGTTATAATAAGGTTAGGTAAGTTTTCTAAGATTCTTTTGGTGCAAAATTATAAATTTTTACATTAACATAAATGAAAAAAATATATCTTTAAACGTATAAGAGAAATTTTTAGAAAAGACTTAATTTTAGATGAGTTCTTGCTCAGTGGTCAGTGGTCACGAGTGGTCGCAGTCCCTGAGTGCTTTGGGAATTAGTGTGAGGGTTAATCATGGCTAGCTGCTGCAGTGTTTTAAAACGTGAGGTTGGAGTGCTGAAGGAGGAGGTCCTGCTTCTGCAGGAGGAATTTAGGAGGCTGAAGGTTCACCTCAATGGGTTTGGAAGTGAGAGTGAGGTCCTGCTTCTCCAGGAGGAAATTAGGAGACTGAAGGTTCACCTCAATGGTTTTGGAAGAGAGGGTGAGGTGGCTGCAGTTCTGGAGGGGAATAGGGATACCAGAAGTGAGGTGCAGTCTGCCACTCCCTGCAAGGAGGGTGAAGGGGGGGGGAGGAAGTAAAGGCTACCAGGAGTGAGGTGCAGTCCAGCACCTGCTACAAGTGGCGAGTGGTTCCCAGTAATGGCAGGAACATCAAAATAAGGAAGGTTAAGAGAGAAGACTTGAAGGTAGGAAATCGCTTCTCAGTTCTTCAGGATGAGTGTACTCCAGTGGCCAGTGAAGGTAAAGGTACTACTTCCCCAAGTGAAGGTAAGGGTACTACTTCCCCAAGTGAAGGTAAAGGTACTACTTCCCCTGCTAATAGAGGTAAGCGAATTCTTGTGGTAGGTGACTCACAGGTAAGATATATGGACCGTGTTTTCTGTAATAGGAATAAAAAGGTGAGAGAGAGAGGGTGTGCTTCCCTGGAGCTGGTGTTGGAGACATAGTCAACAGGTTGGATAATATCATGTCAGGTAATGGGAACAAGCCCATTATCTTTCTCAGTGCTGGTGGAAATGATATTGGGAAGGGTAGGAGAGAAGAGCTGCTAGATAAGTACAGGTCAGCTATAGATCTAATTAAGTCTAAGGGAGGGGTCCCAATTATATGTAGCATCTTGCCTAGAAGGGAGTGGGAAATGAATGGTTGTCTAGGGCAATTGGTGCAAATTGCTGGCTAGACAGATACTGCAAGAACTTGCAATCCCATTCATTGACAACTGGGACAATTTTTATGGCAAACATGATATGTATGCAAGGGATGGGGTACATCTCTCTGGTACAGGGGTGGAAGCACTTGCCAACTCGATCGAGAGGGCCATTGCTGACATGCCTATGATTTTAAACTGATAGAAGATAGAGGTATGGGTGTGTGTGG